>JABUQX010128966.1:30000-31806 GCA_015478945.1 Trachelipus rathkii | reverse complement strand
ATACAATCATACTCACAAGTAGATAAGGGACCATATCGATCAGTTCATTATTAGTTTCAGGATTAATCTGAGGATTATGTTGATATGTTTCGATGTCATAGTAGAAGGTGTATGTATTGTTTTTCTTCTGCCCATCATTCTTAATTTCAATAGGTTTCATATAGCATTCATGCTTCCCATCATCGGGATTATATGTCTCATAACAAACTTTGCAGTGTATTTCCTTACATTTATGCCGTCTGCGACTCTGGTTATCAGGTATTATTAACGTGTCACAGTCTCTACATATATAAATTTTTCCACAAATATCCTTATGATTTTCTAAACATACTGCATCGTAAAAGTTACGATTGCATTCATCACAGTAATGTAGAGCCCCACCCACGATAAGTTTTCCTCGACATTCATACTTCAAACATTGTTTACAATTATAATACTCGCATTCGTATTCGTGATGATGTAACATATTATCTACAAAGCTATAACATTTCGGACAAAAAACATCACCCCTAATATTTCTGCTACTGAGACCGTCAATGGTTAAACGTATTACGTTAGTAGGAACATAGAAATAGTGTTCTTTCACTCTATCATAACCTAGAACATATAAAATTTTATCTCTGTCGTTTTCTGTGGGTTTATGTACCACACTGAACCCTCTTTCCCCTTCGTTACTATAAACAAAAATACGACAATCTAATGTTCTCTCGATAATAGCGAATTTATCTGAACCTAATGGACTAGCAAAATCTAATCCACAGTCATTAGCTATTTCCTCCCCCTTCTCTTCCACATCATTAGACGTGATATTATGAGCAGTGCTCTTATCATTATACATTCGAGCCAAGGCTATGGCTTTAAACCCACAACCTACTGCATCATCGATTTTAATAGTTATTGTTTTTTTATTTATTCTCGGATGTTCTGTTCTAAATAAATGACACCTATTAAGTTTCGTGGTGCTTTCAAAGTTTGCATTTGTAGGGATTATTATACCATTCCCTTCAGGGTTATGAAATACCTTGACCTCAATGATGAAATCGGAAAACGTGTATTGGTCTCCTGATTGGAACGCAGCTTCAAGTCGCTCGCAGAGGTAGGTAACAATGTTATCATTACGTGCTATTACCTTAAACGGTATATTAACCCTTTCAGTACGAGAGTAGGTTTTTCATTTATTTTATAGTTTTTTCTATTGTATTATATTTATTTTGAGTGTAGAAGATGGTTTATTATCTTTTTTCTCCGAATTTTTTTTATTATGTTAATTTAGAAGACGGTACAAGAGAGTACAGACAGACTTTCAATGTCACATTTAAAACTAATTTCTTTGATAATTTACTTGTAAAATAACTTAAAAAAAATCATTTTCACATCAATTTTAATAACGAAAAATATAATTAACTTGTAAAACTCAATTATTACTTATATATATATATATATATATATATATATATATCTGTATATATTTATAGCAAAGAAAGATATATGAAAGACAGCATAGTTATATATATATATATATATATATATATATATATATATATATATATATATAGTTATATATATATATATATATATATATATATACATAGTTATAAGAAGAAGAAGTTGTTGCTACTACAGTATATATAGTTATTTATATATATATATATATATATATATATATATATATATATTATTATATATATATAGCATATATATATATATATATATATATATATAAATCATCTTTTCTCTCCATGCGTGTATTTTTTGGGTTTTTTCTCTCACTTACGAAGCCCCTCCATGCCGTCCTGTCTCGGTACA
>JABUQX010128966.1:7500-25000 GCA_015478945.1 Trachelipus rathkii | reverse complement strand
CTAATGGAAAATATTAATCTTTACAACTATGAAACAGGGCAATAATAAGGCCCTAAATAAGTTATGATGAAAAAAGAAAATGGCGTGTTTAATATTCATACGGATTGATGATTGATTGTCTTTCAGCCTCAACCGTGTTGGTCATGGTAGCTCTAGGTTCCAACAAACGACGTTTTGGTTGCTTCTTCTTACGATCAGTAACAGGTTCACAGTTACCATCCGCTACAGATCCCTCATGTTGTTGTTGTTGTTGTTGATGTTGATGGTGTATCTGTTGTTGTGAGCATCATGCTTTCCATCATTAGCTTTATCATTTGATCCATTTGCCCCACCACCAGCATCGCTACCATTGATATAACAGAATGGCCGGAACTGTAACAAAATAAGTAAAATTTTCCTTTGTGGAAAACTTTACCATAAAAATTAAACGTAATTAAAATTAAACTTTATAATAAAAATTGAAAATTAAAACTATTAAAAATTAAAAAAAAAAATTTAAATTAACTTTTTATAATAAAATTAAAATTAAAAAAAAAATTGTAAAACTTACAGCTAGCATTTTCATCAAGTTCTGCATTCTTCCTGTACTGAAGACGTTTAATATAGTCATTGTAGCTTTTTTTTTTCCCAATACGTACTGTAATAAGGAAAAAATTATTATTATTATTATTATTATTATTATTATTATTATTATTATTATTATTTTTATTATTATTATTATAAATATATTATGATATTATTATTATTATTATTATTATTATTATTATTATTATTATTATTATTATTATTATTATTATTATTATTATTATTATTATTATTATTATTATTATTATTATTCTCATTATTCTGATTCATACATACACACCTAATAATATTCACTTAGATGCTCACAAGTTGGTTCATAATCTATAACTAACCCACCCTCTCTCAGTTGCTGTTTAAATATACTCTGTAAAAAAATATTGCGCACAACTAAATAAGCCCCGCCCCTAACAACAGGTGTGTATATGCATATGGATCCATGTATTATTATTATTATTATTATTATTATTATTAATCAAGATGCACATGTTACAAAAGTTCATCTTTCGTTCACCATGTACATCTCTCGTGTGTGGTCCAACAGGATCGGGCAAAACGTTTGCGTTATTAAAATTTTTAAAATTCCCTGACCTATTTGAACAATATCCAGTTAAAATTATTTGGTGCTATAATGTTTATCAAGAAAAATTTAATGAGTATAAAGATATAATACAGTTTCATGAAGGTGTATATGATGTCAAAACTCTAGAAAATATTCAGGGTCATAAAGTTATAATACTTGATGATCTGATGCATAAACTGAATGAAGATATAGCTGAAACTTTCACTGTTTACTCTCATCATTTAAACGTCACGGTGTTTTTTATAACTCAGAACATCTTCCATCAGAATAAGTATATGAGAGACGTGTCTTTAAATACACAATATTTAATATTGTTTGGTCAAAGAAGAGATGTAAGTCAGATTAATGTATTAGCCACCCAAATGTTCCCGAATCAAAGAAAAGAATTTTTAAAGGTATATAAGGAAGTTACATCTGTACCTCATGGTTATTTAGTATGTGATCTTCATCCTAAGAACACACATAGAGTATTGTTACGTACAAACATCCTACCTACAGAAACTGAAACTGTTTACATTCCTGAATAAAAATGAGCAAGTTAGTGAAAAAATATTTACCCATTATAAAAAATTATAGGAAACTCAGTAAAGCTGAAAAAAACAAACATCTACAAAGTTCAGCTTTCGCTCGATGTATATGCGAAGTGTGTCTTAATCTTATAAATAATAACGTACCCATAAAAGAACATCAGAAACAAAAGCTACGTAGACATAGTAACATCATTAGAAAACTTACTCGTAAAATTAAAAAGAAGAATTTTGCTAAAAAAAAGAAATTACTGTTGAAAGGAAGCGGTGTATTCCTACCCTTATTATTTTCTATTGTAGGCCCTGTTCTATCCAAATTGCTGGGTAGTCAAAACTAATAATAATAATAATGAAGAAAGTTGCTATTATACCCTTCTCAGATTACGAAAAAATGAATAATAATACATATCAACAACAACAACAACAGCAACATCAACAACAACAACAACAACAACAACAACAACAGACTCAACCTACTACTTTATATGATCCTAAACTACAGCAAATGTCAAGTATCGAAAATGAACTCGGTCAAATTTTAAATTCACATATGAACATTCATGATAAAAGAGTTAAATATCAAGAGGTATTACAAAAATTAATAGAATTGAAAGAAAAATATACCGTGGATAATACATCAATGTCTACGAATGAGCATGAAGAAACAGAAGATAATAAGGATTTTAAAAACATTTTAGAAAGCGGTCTACCTCCTACGATAAAAAATAAAGGCTTAGCTTTATATAATACATTAAAAGGGCAGATTAATTGGGACACTACAGGTCAAATTGTGATAGATGGTAGCCCCATTATAGGATCAAATATCGTGGATTTGGTTTCGGATCTTGTGCGCAATTGGAAAAGAAATCCTGTTATAGGTTGGAATATAATAAAACAAAAATTAAGAACTATTAATTTTCCAAAAAGTTTAATATTAAATATGGATCGCTTAGCTGATGTGGAAAATGTGTATTCTACACCTAAGGCAATAGCCTCAGGCTCTTCACCTGGTGCGATATCAACAGCTTCATCTTTAGGGTTATTCCGAAAGCGAAATAACAAACAGCCTTACCCCAGTGCAAAGAAATTACGCAAAAAGATAAAATGTAGGCCTAAGGCTATATTACAAGTGAAACCTATTAGAGTTAAGAAAAAACATAACATTACGCAATAGTTATAAGCCACGCCCCTCCTTCTTGTTAGGGTTATCGTTTAGGGTTAACATTGTATAAACCGGTTTGTTGCACCATTTTTCGTTATTGTGAGAGAGATAGAGAGGATTACATTCTTCTTAAAAGAGCATCAGATGAAGCTCTTCGTTAGTTGAACGTCTGACTTTAAACTATAAACATGGTTTCTCTTGTGAATAATAAATTTGTAAACGATATTGTGACCTGGAAGATATCTCATCAAAAAGATATTCTTAACTTAACTTTCCGTCGTAAGACAAATGGTGAACGTTACTTTGCTTGTTCCGATTTATCTTACACTTGTAACAACCATTATTTCTCTCCTGTGAAGAATTAAGTCGTGTGTTTGATGAAGTTAATACTTGGATAAATGAAAAGTACATTTCTTCATCTGTAACAAATTCATGGGGAGTTGCAATCAAGGGAGGTAACGAAGATGACTCGAAAAGATTAACTCTTGTTTTTTCACTACATAACAATATTGAATCCATTGATCTACGTAGTTGGTGGAGACCTAATTCTACGGGGATATTCCGGCCCACCAAGAAAATATTACAGCGTTTATCAAGATGCACGAAGAAATATCTAAAAGGTTGATTGAAGTTGATTTACTGGACGAACTTATTAACCTTTCCCATGATATACTCTATACGATGTACGATGAGCACAATATGTTCGAATCACAGGAAACATCAGTTATCGATGCGCTCAACCTTGAAAAATTCACCTTCCTTTATGAAAAAGAGATGAAATCACCTGGATACAAAGAACAATCTTTGAAAATATCAGCAAGAGATATTTATACCTATATCACTACTGAAGGTCTTGGAAGTTTAGAACAATACATCGAATGCTCACATTGTATGTTAAATGTTAAACCCTCTTAAACGAACTCAATCTTATTAAATATTTTTATATAATTATACGATTGTAATATTTTATTATATGTATCTGTTTTAAAACATATCATGTAAGATGCGGTATATTAAAAATTGTTTTTATGATTGCTTCTTTCAGGTGTTATATATATATAGTTAGTATATATATATATATATATATATATATATATATATATATATATATATATATATATATATATATATATATATATATATATATATATATATATATATATATATATATGGCTTTATTTTACTTTTCAGTGTTAATAATGGAGGCTAAGGATGTGATAAATATTATTTCGATGTGAAACAGCCTCATAGTTATGGAGGGTTTTCAAGGTTTGCCTCAAAGTTTCCTCAACTTAATAAAAAAGAATTGAAAAAATATTTAGAAGGGGAGGATGCCTTTACATTACATAAGCCTATACGAAAAAAATTTCCAACACGAAAAACCATAGCCCCTTACTTAGATAATGTATGGCAAATAGACTTAACAGATATGATAAGTTATAAAGTAATACAATGACAACTACCAATATATTCTTCTTTTTGTAGATGATATAATGATACTTGTGGTTAACGTCATATAGATAAAGTCAAAAAGAGTTGTAATAAATAAGAGAAATTATAAATAAAGAAGGACGCTTATCCTCATTTACTGTGGACAGACTGAGGGACAGAATTTTTAGGTAAAGAGTTTCAAGAATTAGAGAGTATGACATAGGGTATTACAATACATTCTCTGTTAATAAAGTTTTTCGCTATAGTTGAAAGTATAAAGAACTATAAAATAAGAATGCATAGATATTTCAAGAAAGTGAACACATTTTTAAATATATAGATATACTACAAGATCTAACTTTTACCTACAATAGAGGTTACCATCGTACAACTATTAATGAAAACAATGCCAACGAAACATATTAACACAGATCGTAAAATAAAAGATAGTACGGGTGTTAAAGTTGGAGATTATGTTAGAGTGTCGAGGTTTCAGAAAAGGGTATGAACAGGGATGGTCAAAGGAAGTCTTTAAAGTAGATGCCATTAGAGAATTCCCTAAAGATGGTTTAAAATTATACTATTTTGAAGATTTAGATGGTGAAAAAATAAAAGGAGGGTTCTATAAACAAGAAATACAGAAAATACGGTTTGATCCTAAGAGTCACGAGTATAAAATAGAAAAAATATTAGGATCTAAAGGAAAAGGTAAAAATAAACAGTATCTTGTCAAATGGTTAGGCTACTCTAGAAAGTATATATAAAGGCAAGTGAAATTAAGAAACAATGATTAGTCGAGTTTGCAACCATGGAGAGCGAAGATCATCTCTATCTAACGCTGCCTTCATCGGCATCAATGGATCTGTATCCCTCTAATAAAATATCAGACTATACCAATTATTGAATCCTATAAAACTAGAAAGAGAAGTGTATGAAGCAGGTTTATGCGAGATGATAATAGATACTGATGTTGAGAATATACCAGAGACCCATTCAGCATTTATAATATTTAGAAATTCTGAACATGTTAAAAATGTATTAAAAATTAATGTTAATTTGACCGTTGTTAAACATGAAGAAAAAGAATATTTCTATGAAAAATATTTAATAAATCGAGGTCTTTATAAATCGGTTACTGATGTGTTCGTGGATTTAAACAAAAAATTTGAAACAAGTCAATTATGTAAAGATTTAGTTTTTCTAGTTAATAAACCCTTTAACGAGGATAATGCGTTAATCACTTTAAAATCTCAAGCTCATGTGAATTTGAAAGATAGAAGTTTATTTATTTTCCACCCCTCCGAATGGTTTCGTAAATGTAATTATGGTCGTGAAGACACAATATTGCAAAATAATGATATCAAAACATCTATAAAGGACCTAATACGCTATATACCATCGATGGAAGAGTATGTGTCAAAAATTGACACCGAGAGCTCATTACATTTTGTATGCATGCCTTCTAAGATGTTTCAAGATCCAGGTGTAGCATATGTTTACAGCGATATTGTTGAATCTCAGTTGTAGGTAGCACAAAACCAGTTGCTTAGAGCAGTACATTTTCCTGATACGAGAATTATAAGTTTTCCTATTGTACATTATATACCATTGAATAATGCTCATTTTAGAACTATAAGAGTGTATATAAGAGACGTTGAGGGAAAACCATACCCATTTGGCACTGCCATGTGTACGAAAGCTCCGTTAAGTAATAATAATAATAATAATAATAATAATAATAATAATAATAATAATAATAATAATAATAATA
Organism: Trachelipus rathkii; assembly: GCA_015478945.1. NCBI lineage: Eukaryota > Metazoa > Arthropoda > Malacostraca > Isopoda > Trachelipodidae > Trachelipus > Trachelipus rathkii. The sequence continues at coordinate 18,944 of JABUQX010128966.1, read as the reverse complement.
ATAATAATAATAATAATAATAATAATAATAATAATAATAATAATAATAATAATAATAATAATAATAATAATAATAATAATAATAATAATAATAATAATAATAATAATAATAATAATAATAATAATAATGGAGAGAGAAAGAGTCTTTAGAGGCTTCGAGACTGCAGAGGGGGTATGGTTTAGGGGATCTTTGCTTCGTTGTTTCGTCGAGCTGTCCCTTTAATTAAATCAGGTAGTAAATATATAGCTAAAAAAGCAGTAAGAACAGGAATAGATACTATCCAGGACATCATGACAGGGGTTGAACCTAGGACAGCTGTTAAACGAAGAATAGCAGACACATCGGATGATATATTTGACACCGTAAAACGCAAAGTACGTAGAAAGCTTACGGGTGGAGGCAGAGGTAGAAAAACGAAAAGAAGTCGTGTCAATAATAAGGATAATTCTAAGAAAAGGAAAAAATGTAAAAAGCTAAAGAAAAAAAACAAAAACAAAGAGTTAAGAAACGTGTAAATAAAAAAAAGAAAAACAGAAAGAGTTTTAAAAAGCGTAAAATTTGTAAAAGGAAAATAAAAGATATCTTTGCTATGTAATATATATATATATATATATATTACAGATATATATATATATATATTATTAGTTAAGTTATATATATATATATATATATATATATATATATATATATATATATATATATATATATATATATATATATATATATATATATATATATATATTGTATATATATATATATATATATATATAATTTTTATTTTGTGAAATATGATCATTGTGTTTGACGTTACAATCAGCAAGATGCACCTACTCCACCATTCATGTCCTTGTTGCTGCAATAGTGAATTTGAACTTTTCTCTACACCCCCCACCCAGATCAGTATAGCGGATAGTAATTTTATTTGTGTCAATCCGGTTCATGCTATTACAAATACAGATGTACCTCTTGAATTCAATATCCCCGGCGCGTCTGATCAGTACTTAGATCCAGCGGGTGTGTTTTTATATTTGAAAATTAAATTAGTTAATGAAGATGGAACAGATCTCACTGATGATGCCCACTCTGTGTTTCCTACATCGAATTTCTTATATTCAGCTTTTAGTCAAATCGAAGTATTTTTAAACGAGACATCGCTTGGGGCTTCTGTAGCAAGTTATCCCTATAGAAGTTATATGGAGACCTTACTTAATTTTTCTCTAGATGCTAAATCATCGACTTTACAGGCCTGCGGTTACTATAACATAGACGAAGATAGTAAAATCGCGGATATCTATACATCCAATAAAAGTAAACCTTTGAGTTACTATGGGAGAGTCAATGGCGATATATTCTCTCAAGAGCGCCTTATTCTACCATCAGTCGATACCAGAATACGATTAACTCGGTCCACCCCTCAATTCGCTCTCAATGTTAAAAGTAAAGCGCGACAACTACAGCTCCTACTCCAGTGTTTCAAATTCTTGAAACATTTCTTTATGTTCGAAAAGTAAAATTATCATCAGCCCGACATATGGAGATAGAAAAAACTCTTTTGACTGATACTGCAAAATATCCAATTCGGCGAATTGAAACTAAAATCTTTAATTTTGCAGCAGGACTCTCGACCATAAATCTTGACAATATAATCACAGGTGTTCTCCCTCAAAGTGTTATACTAGGTCTCGTGTCTCATACTGCAGTTGTGGGCCAGTATACTGAAAACCCTTTCATTTTTAAACCTCATGGACTTCAGGAAGTAGGTCTTTATGTTAATGGTTGCTCATTCGGACTACCCTATAAGCTGGAAACCAGGGAGGACGGTGTAACTCTAGCTTCGAGGCCTTTTTACGAATTATTTAGAAACACCTCCGCTGGCTTTGACACCGGGACGGGGATAGATAGCCTCTCGTATGCGAAGAATTGTAATTTATATGCATACAATCTTACAGCTGATCAAGCTCCTGTAGGCGCTAACCATTTGAATATCGTGAAGACAGGAACTCTAGACTTAAGGTTACAGTTTGAAAAACCATTAACTAAAGCTATATCTGTGGTGCTATATTTGGATTATCAGCAGTTGATTGAAATTGATAGGCTTCGAAACATCTTGCTTAGTTACTGAACTGATTCATAGGAAAATGAACGAACAAGAGTTACATTATTTTTTCAAAGATGAGAAAAAGTTAAGAGGGATTCGAGCCATAGACGAAATATCTTCTGTAATTTTGAATACGAATGAAGCTTTAATCGTGAACACGTCAGAGAGGTCCAGAGCCTACGGCCATTGGCTATTATTTTTTAAAGTCAAACCACATGTAATGGTTTTTGTCGACTCTCTGGCACTCAATGGGTTAATTAATAGTCAGAGGTTTCAACAATTCCTTAAAAACAATGAGATTCACCATGTTCTTCAACTAAATCATCCAATACAGCCCCTGATCTCGGTCAACAGTGTGGGGTTTATATTGTTTTTTTTTTACGCCTGGAAGAAGATCCTCCTAAATAAAATCATATCGGCATTTGATTTTAGGTATCTACATTTAAATGATCTGTTAGTATCTACTTTTGTTTTCAAAATGCTGAAATAATATATATATATATATATATATATATATATATATATATATATATATATATATATATAGAGCAGCATTTTTAGTTATTGTTATATATTGTAATACATGTTTTATTGGTTATTGCTACTATTGTTATTATATATATATAGCAGCATATTTGAAAGTATATGCTAGTTATTGGAGCATATATATATACATATATATATATATAGTTATATTATGCTATATATATATATATATATATATATATATATATTAAAAATAGTGTAATTTTTTTCACTATGTTAAGTGTATCAAGCATGTAATTAAAAAAAAATAAAAATGTATTTATTTTAATTTTTTATACCCCTTTATTTTTTTCACCTATATAACTACGAAAACGCTGTAAATAAAAAAATAAAAAATAAAATAAAAAAGACAAGTTACAAAAAAAAAAAAAAAAAAAGATAAATGTATAACAGAAAAAAACAATAAGCACATAAAAAAGAAAATAAAAAAGATAAATGTAAAAAAAAAGAAAAAAAACAATAATCGTATAAAAAGAAAAAAATGCTAAATGAGCCAAATATTAATTGGTTTAAATTGAAAAAAGAAAATAAAAATTTTAAAATAGAAAAAAAGGTAACTTAGATCCTTTAGAGTGTATTGATCCGTACCAACTGGCATAATAGCGGTCGTGCACTCGCACCCCTTTCGCGTCGGGTCGCGCAGGCGGGCGCGCACACGCGTCGGGTCGCGCAGGCAGGCGCGCTTGCGGGCGCGCACACGCGTCGGATCGCGCAGGCGGGGCGCACGCGCCGGTTTCGCGTTGGGTTGAGCTGGCAGGCGCGCCTGCGGGCGCGCCCACGCATCGGCCCTGACACCATACTCAAGGAAGTCTCAAACATTCATATTCAAACTCTATATCCTTATAAACCTATATTTTAACACCAATATTGTATTATTAAATCAATAATTACTAACTGGCCACCGCACCAGAGCCAGCACCGGTTCCAATGATAACTCAAACTCTATAGATTCAGACACCTTTCTCCTTCTTCTATACACTATTCAAATTTAAACCTTCTATGATAATTTAATTTTTTTTTAGAGGGGATGCATCCCCGTTTTAGGGTCTCCAGACACCCCCACAATATTATAACTATCATTTTTGAATTCTATATGGTCTATCACCTATATAAAGATCCTAATATCGCCAAATTATACAAATATTTTTATTACCATCGCACCGCAGCGGCTTCGGCACCGGTGCCGGAGCCTGTTGACACACCCCCATCATACTCAACGAAGTCTCAAACATTTATATTCGAACAGGACATCCTTATAAACATATATTATAACACCAATATTGTATTATTATATCAATATTTACTAACCGAGCTCCGCACCGGAGCCAGCACCGGTGCAAGCGCTAACTCAAACTCTATAGATTCAGACTCCTTTCTCCTTCTGCTATACATTTTCCAAATTTCATTCTTCTACGATCACTTTAATTTTTTTTTTTTAGAGGGGCTTCATCCCACCTTTTTTTTCTGTCAGGATCCCTCTCACGGGGGTTCTAGACACCCTATATGGCCTTATAACCATCATATTCGTGCTCTACGGTCTCAATAACCTATATAAGGACACCAATATTTTTGTTATACGAGTGTTTATTACATCTGTGTTGTATCGCACAGCACCGCACCAGACCCTTCTCAAATACCTATACATACATCTCTGCTGACTGTCCTACATCTCCCCCCTCATCTTTCTAAATTTCACCCTTTACGCACTTACATTTTCCTATTTTTTACTACATCTGTTCAAGAATTTTAATAATAATAATAATAATAATAATAATAATAATAATAATAATAATAATAATAATAATAATAATGACAATAATAATAATAATAATAATAATAATAATAATAATAATAACACACACACACACACACACAATAATAATAATAATAATAATAATAATAATAATAATAATAATAATAATAATAATAATAATAATAATAATAATAATAATAATAATAATAATAATAATAATAATAATAAAATAATAATAATAATAATACACACACACACACTGACTCTGATAATAATAATAATAATTAAAAGTATATTCTAGTTAAATAAAGCTAATATATATATATATTATACTAAAGATGTATATGTTGGTGTTATTATTATTGTTATATTATTATATTATTATACATACATATTATTATTATTATTATTGGTTATTATTATTATTACATATATATATTAAATTATACATATATTATTTTTATATACATATTGTTGCTGGTTGGTTGTTAGTTGAGAATACATTATTGTTATTGCTATACGCTATTAGCTATGAGATATATATACATATATTAATATTATCATTATTATATGTTATTATTATTATTATATATATATTATTATTATATATATATATTACAAATATTATTAATATAGTTATTATATTATTATTATTATTATTATATTATTATATATATATATATATAAATATATATTATATATATATATATATATATATATATATATGCTATATATATATATATATATATATATATATATATATATATATATATATATATATAGTTAGTTATATAGTTATATATATATATATATATATATATATATATATATATATATATATATATATATATATATATATATATATATATATATATATATATATATATATAATTTTTTAGTTAAAAAAAAATCTTTCAAATTTTCATAGAAACTTATGGGAATAATTTGTAAATAACCAAAATTCGTAATAAAATTTTATGGTAAAAAAAAACCTTGAAGAAAGCTATGAAGTCTCGAGAGTTCATATTTATAACGTTTTGTCATCGGAATTAAATTAATTAAAAAAAAAAAATTTCAAATTTTCATGAAACTTATAGGTCTAATTTGTAAATAATCAAAAATATAAAGCTATGAAGTCTCGAGAGTTCATATTTATAACGTTTTGTCAATGGAACCCAATAAGTTAAAAAAAAAATAGTTAAAAAAAATCTTTCAAATTTTCATGAAACTTATAGGAATAATCAAAATTCGTAATAAATTTTTTTGGAAAAATAACCTTGAAGGAAGCTATGAAGTCTCGAGAGTTCATATTTATAACATTTTGTCAGTGGAATCCTTTAGTTAAAAAAAAATTTCAAATTTTCATGAAACTTATATATGAATAAAATTGTAATAAATTTTTTGAAAATAACCTTGAAGGAAGCTATGAAGTCTCGAGAGTTTGTATTTAAAACATTTTGTCAGTGGATGCCATTTAGTTAAAAAGAAAATCTTTCAAATTTTCATGAAACTTATAGGACTAATTTGTAAATAATCAATATATATATATATATATTATTGTAAGTGTTGTTGTCACTATTACATGTTGCTGCTGGCTATTATTATTGTACATATATTATTATTACATGGTTGGTTGTTGCGCTACATATATGCTACTATTGGTTATTGGCTGTTGCTTATATTACAATATTGGTTGGCTATTGGCTGTGGCTACATATATTATTGTTATAGCTAAGGCTAGATATATTATTTCATATTGTTATTATTGGTTACAAATTATATATTATTATATATATTATATATATATATATTATATACATATATACATATTAATATTACTTGCTACTATATATAAGTTATTATTATTATTATTATACATATAAGAAAAGATATATATTACATATTATTGGCTATTATATATATATATATATATATATATATATATATATATATATATATATATAATGAGTATGTCACTATCAACTTTATAGCACCCTTTCAATTTTTCACGAATCTCGCATGAAATCTTTTGAAATAATTTGTTATATTATCTCTACATAATTTTTTTTTTAAGTGTCATTTCCTACATTATTATTACACTTTTCGTTATTACAAAAATTATTTCATACATTTCACTGCAAGTTTTATGAAATTCGATTGATAAATGATGTGGCCTGATTTGAATGTTGATGCATGATTCATCATAATTTGGAGGAAAAAAAATTATCACTATTTCGTTCTTGCATCACTAAAATAAGCTTGGTCTAATTTTTTTAATTATTGAAACTATTATAAAATTTATTGTAGATTAGGTAATGATTCAGATAGATCTTTCTTAACGTATTTGTTTCATCTAATTTCATTAAAAAAAAAATAAAGTTTTTCAGAGGAAACATAAAAAATCACTTTTTTTTTTAATGTTCAAAATTACTTTAAGAAAAAACACAACTGCCAAACGATAATGAATAGACCATATTAAGTCAATCGATGCCTTCAATTTTGTTATTAAACCAATTATATTCTACCTTGATATATTGGACGTCTTTTTTAAATATATATATATATATATATATATATATATATATATATATATATAAGATAATATATTACGATATATATATATAATATATATATATATATATTATTATATATATATATATATATATATATATATATATATATATATATATATAATATATATATATATATATTCCTATTATATATATCCCTAAAAGAATAAGAAACAGAAAATATAATGATATATATATTATTATATAAATCATAATATATTATATATACATATAATATATATATAAATAATATATATATAATATATATATATACATAATTATATAATATATATAAATTTCTATGTTACAGAATTTTCTATTTCTTTGAAAAGTTTTGCATTTTGGGGCATAGCAATGTGCAAAGCGATTCCTTTACTATGTGGATTTTCTTTATGTAGGTACTCATATAATCCATTTGTGGAGACTCAAATGTAACATCATTTACATAGCTAAGCTACTTTCATGATGTATGTAGAGTTATACGTGACCTTTAATCACTAATTCATGACTTAGGTCCTTAACATCAGATCATTGATGGTGTGGGAGGGCGGTTATTATGTCTGATTAAGAGTTTGATCCTAATGGATCTATTGAGATTTAATATATTTTAATTTACAAAAGAAATGAAAAAAATGAAAATTTAGTTAAACAAAATGAAATGTTTTAAAGTTATGTGTTCTAGGGCTAAATTGATAAACTCTATTTTATTTTTGTGTTTATACAAAAATATTTATTATATTTATTGTTGTTTATACAAATGTCCATATCCGTATATGATGTAAAGCAGTAAAAATAAAAAACATTATATTATATCTGCATGGGTGAGGTGGCCCCACGGCGGCCTCTGTTTGTCGTACTGCTTACTACCTTAGGATAATTTAAAAAAAAAAAAAAAAAAAAACGTTTTATGTAGTTTTTGTAAAGATAACAACTTTTAGTAAAAACAAAATGTTTTAAAAAAATAAAAAAATGTTTTCACCAAAATCAAAATGTTTTTTCAAAACTTAATAATGAAACAGGTTTTCTTTAAGATTGAAAAGACAATGATGGATAAGGTCCCGTTAATCACAAGCGGTGTTTTTTTTCTAGGAAATAAAAAAAAAATTTTGGGGAATCCCATCTGGTCTCCTCGGTTAACCCTATCTGAGGAGTTGAAACATTGTTATTATTTCTACATGTCGATAACCCATGTAAGGACCACCCATACCCATATTGCTATTTATTAAAAACATAACTTTACTATCCCCTAGCTTCCACACCTCATGATTGGGGAAAATTGTCAACAGGAGAAAGAAAGAAAGCTATATTTAAAAAATATGAAGGATATGTACAGGAAGTGAAGGATATAAAGGAGGAAAATAAATTGACCCATTTGAAAATATTCTAATAGTAGAACGAGGACACCATTAAAACCACACCAGACAATCACAACATCTTTAAGATTTCTCGTAATGTGATAGTCTACCATTCCGCATAGCAATCAGCGCCGCATCTTAAGCTAAGTACATGAGGCTATGTCGCAGAAGAGAGAAGAAGAACTCTAAAGAAGGAATTGTCAATAATTTTGATACCCAGTATTCGACAGAGCTACAACACCTCTCCTCTGTGACGCCCAAAGTATGAAGTCTTTATGCACACATCTTCCGGAAAAAATAAATTGGAAACAATTATTATTGAAGAATTTTCTGTCGAATATTTTCAGTTATTTTCGATATTTTTGCTACTAGATCTTTCACGATAATGGTCAGAGAGAGAAAGATCATTCTTCTTTTTAAAAGAGAAGTGAAAAAAAAATTTGCGGGGAATCATAAATACAGATGGGGAGAAAGATAGAAAAGACCAAAGTAACTTGGGTCCATGTATATTTAGATAGGAAAATTTTACATAAATAAACCCGCCACGTTTTTAACAATAGTGGGAACAATTGACCAATAAATAAATGCATTGATTGATGTTCTTTAAAAGAAATTTTTTATTTTTTATTATTTAAAGCTAAAACAAACATAAGAGCCATGTTTAAAATATTTAAAAAATATTTAATGTTTTTTATGGCAACGTTTTTATGAAATTCTAGATTGCTCTTTTAGGAGTTATATTAAAAAGATTAATTTTATCAACTCTAATATAACAGGAGTTTTTAATGATAAAAATCAGACTTCTATTCTCTAAATAGCATTGAGATAAGCATTCATACAATCACTTTCATGTATAAATTTTAGGTTTGAGATGCCCCCAATTTTTATTTCCTTTGGCCTATGAGGTCCCCTTACCACTTGACATTTGAGCGCTATAGCCAAGGTCCGGGTCCACTGGGTTTAAAGAAGTAGTTTTATTTCTTTTGAGATTGGAGCTACGTAATGATTGCCAATTGTGTTAAATGTTAGAAAAGACTCTCTTTCTCTCTCTCCTCCTCTCTCGTCTCGTCTCTCTCACTCTCTTTCCTTCTTCTCTCTCTCTCTCTCTCTCTCTCTCTCTCTCTCTCTCTCTCTCTCTCTCTTCTCTCTCTCTTCTCTCTCTCCCCCCTCTCCTCTCCTCTCTCTCTCTCCCTCTCTCTAACATTTTCTTTGAAGCGTATCTCAAAGATATTTTCGGACGTGTACTTATAAATAATACAGTAGGTATATAATAAATGCATTGTTTAAAGAACTCTGATTTTTCTTATAGTGAAAGGATATTATGTTAATACATAATTAAATTGTTAACTGTTAAACATAAAGTTCAATTCTGAAAAATCTGAAATAATTTGATTTATGTCATATGTGATAACACTAAGACACAATTACCTTCAAAGATGGTCAAAAGGCACGATAGTTGTTCATAGAGCTTGGCCTTCGTGTATTCTTTTAGTAGCAAATTAAAGCACGTTATAAATGATTTGGAACGTAAATGTGCTCAACTAGAAAGAAAGAAAGGGGAAAGTGCAGAATTTGTTTAAAAACTGGTGCCCAGTGTCGGAAAATTCATCCCAGAATTAAATCGCACATAAGTGTCTCTGTACACAAAACATTGAGAAAAGTATTTAAATGCTTAGAAATGCAATGTTATTTAACTTTCCGGTCTCAGCGAGCCCTCTTTATTATTAGTAAAGATGATTTTTAACATTAAAAGTGTGGTGGAACCAAAAACTAATAAGCTGTTTTTAACACACCTACTATAAAGAATAAGTATTAAAAGGGTATTAGTGTCTTTATTAACAACTGTGTGCTGGTATTACGTTTCACCTATTAGCCTTAACGTCACCAAAAGCGGAACATATAGCATCCGTCTGTGCGTGGTGAAGAGACGATCCCAACAAGCAAAGGCAACTAGCCCAACCGGCGCCTATAACAAAGATAAATTTGCTAAGAGGTTTTTGATAATAGAAAAAAAATCAATCACAGCATGTCGGTAAAAGAATCGGATTCCATAAACTAAAATCAACTCTTCATGTAAATAATTTGGGACTCTAGGAATTTAAGGCAGGTGTTCTGCGACTCATCACGAAATGGGGACAGTACCCAAAGCTACGACAGTTAAAAGCAATACTAAAACACAGTAAAAATCCATAAATAAAGTCCCTATTCTGTTAGATCACCTCAAATAATCTCATGAAATGTTTCCTGGTTTTACAGTACAGACAAGAAGTATTCCGAAAGGATAGTTGGGTGATAAGCAAATAAAGGAGAAGAAAAAACAAAGAACAATCCAAACCAGAGAGGAAGAATCAAAAAAGACGCGCGGTCTCCGTCAGTCCGAGGCTAGATAGAATATCGTTTTAGGAGTAGATGGAGTGTGTGACGGAGAGCATAATAACAAAAGAAGACAATCTCATAAACTAGATCTAGAAAAAAAACTGGTCACCCTGGGAATGGCATACCAAATAAAGAAGAAAAAAGAAAAAAAACAAAAACAAAAAAAATTAAAAAAACAATACTAAATCAATTTCATGAATATTTGGAATTAACAACACAGCATCTAAGGTAATAGGCAATTTGCCCACAGAAGGTGAAATTTTCACGTCCACCAGGCCAACGTTTGAAGAAGTGAACAATCATACGCCGTTAATTCCAGACCAAGGCCTACCAGCCTTAGTTTTTAACGTGACATTTTCGTCCTCTCTAATACCAATTTTAAGATACGAATACCTTTCAAGCAGCCAGCAATGGCAGAATGGTGGGAAAGATTACAGTCACACTGCTAATTCCGAGGCTTATCAGCCTCAGTTTAAAACGTGGCTATTCAATCAATACTACGATAAATAACTAACTCTCTCGTACGGAAGGACGCAAGATACATCTACAGAATTTTTAACTTCCATTTTTTCGGCTGGGCTGGTATAGCTTTTTGAGCGTCTCCTGTCATAAATATGAAGCATTAGATCATCCACGTTAGTGTGAGTTAAAATGACTTAACATCCTCTAATTAATTGGAAAACTACTTCATTACATTCTAGATCCACGTGATACTTAGTATTATTATATGGGAATGGCATAACGCT
>JABUQX010128966.1:0-2500 GCA_015478945.1 Trachelipus rathkii | reverse complement strand
TTTTCCTTATTCACTATTTTCCATCTTTCTACTATTTTAACATTTGGTATCATCTGTTGTCTTTCTCTCTCTTCTTCATTCTCTGTTTCATCTTCTGTCTCACTTCTTCCAGATGTTTCCTCCTCATCTTCTTCTTTTTCCTGATCTTCTTCTTGTACCTTTGTGAATCTTTTAATAATGTTTTCTTCATAATCTTCTTCCTCCTTTTCTTCTGTGTCCTCTAGTTCAGAATTTTCTTGTTTATTTTCCGTTTTTGCAATTCTTGCTATATAAACTTTTGCAATTCCATTAATGTACGGGTACTTCCATGTTTGACGATAACTGTTTTTCCATCAATCCCTATTATTTTAGCAGGTCATCTCCATCTTTTCTCATTTTCTCTTTTATAGTAAACTTTGTCTTCCATTACTTCTTCCTATATTTTGTGTTCCCTAACATTTCTCATCAATGCACTTTTCATCCTACTATCACTCTTGCTTTACATGTATCTCTTTAGCTCTTCTCATAGCGACTAGATTGTATTCCATGATTTTTCTTTCTAAATCTTATGTATTTAACCTTGTTAATCTACATTTACCCATTATATTCGTGAATGTTTTTTTCTCCTCCGAAAACAAGTTGATTAGGTGAGTACCCGCTCTTCATCATTAGACTGTGTTTCGCTAAGATTGTCCAATACATCGCTAACTCCCAGTCGTTTTTGTCTTCCTCCATAAGTTTCCTAATTCCGTCCTTTATTAATCCAACCATTTTTTTATATTGCCCACACTCCATGGACTCTCTCCTGCAGTGCTTTTAATTTCTATTCCGAAGCGTTCCGTTAAAATTTTTATTTCTTCATTTTGAAATTATAACCCATTGTCCGACAGGAATTTTTCAGGTGCTCCAAAAATTTTCTGAACAATTTCTCAGTTTATTTCGTATCCAGGTGGCTTGTTCCAAATTTGTTGCCAGGTTTGAGAAATTCAACAAGAAACCTTTTTTCTTTCTAACTCTTATCAGATCAAATGCCACCAACTTTCATTAAAAGTATTTGCCAAAGGAAAATCTACCTGCACTGGTTTAACTGAGATTTTTCTTATATTTCTCTTACACACTTTTCAATTATTACAAATCTTTACAAGTTCATTTTTCCCCTTCTCAAAAATCTTTCCCCTTTACAATTATTTTCAATTAGTTTCCTTATTTGACTACAACTCCCCATATATCTATCCAAACTGCAGAAGTGCAATTTTGCGCAATCCTTTCTTACAAGTGATATTAGTTGTCAGCTAGCTTAGTTCGATGTTCATAATCCACTAATGTGTGATGCTCTTGTATTTAAGTAGATTCCAGGTGATTACAACTTTAAATCTTTGGTATTTGATTAATTCCACGTGATCTGTCTCCCTACCAAATCCGCAAGATTTTCCCTGACCAGCGTGTTCGTTATTTTTGCGTATAAAAATAATCTATTTATATATATTAAATATATGCAGAAAAACTACACTAATTTACTCAGTTCATTCGATATTAAATTTTTTTGTTAATTTACATATTTATAGAAAAACTGTTCCTTTAGAAATTGATTATCATCATGGATGAATTTTAAATAAAAATTTTTATCTTTTTATTTAGTAATATCTAGTCCCATATACGCCTCTCCGTACCAGCCAATTGCACTCCTTATATTTTATGTGTTTATCTCCAACAAGTAAGTACAATTTAGTCTCAATTTATAGTAATAGTATAGGAAGGGAATATATACATATCATAAAAGAAGCAATCACTCATTAAAAATAAGTACTCCCAATACGATTCTGGTGAATAAACGTCCACTGTTGATCACAAAAAGTTTCTAAATGGGGAGATTTAGGTTAACTTTTTTCTCAAGCATCTGAATTTTTGATTTTAGAGCGTCTTCTTCTGTCAAAGCTTTCAGTTTTAAAATCTTCCTCTGCTCTTCAAGTTTATATGATCTGTATGGTGAATAATTACCAATACTTACTAGTAGCTTTATTGCTTTTGTTTTGACTGACGTTCTTGAGATGTTCTTCATACTCTCCATATGGGCAGTCTAGCATTTGTCAACATATTTTTATTGTAGTGATCAGGGATATACTTTATAGAATAACTTGTCATGAGGATTCTTATAAGCATTGTGTGCACTATTCTTTGAATAGACACAATACAGGACTATGTTCTTTCAGATTCTTCAACTAAAAATATGACTTAATTTTATAGAAAACCCCCCTTCCACATGCGAATATATCAGTTGCGAAAAAAATCAGAGTCCTAATTTAATAATTTTGCTACATGTTCCACATAACAATGATACCCAGAGTTAACTATAGAAGAAAAAGTATAAATCATAGTCTCTTAGTAAAGCAAGACTCTATCACCATCCAAAAAATCATATTTTAGATTTTAATTCAAGCTAAATGCACATTTAGAATAGGGCTTCACTGGTCAAAGTAGAGAATGTAATTGTGTCTTATATCTTTTCTAGAAAAAAAAAAGG
>JABUQX010128965.1:12500-16294 GCA_015478945.1 Trachelipus rathkii | reverse complement strand
CAATATTATACATCATACTATCATATATTCAATTTATATTATATACCCTAATATATCTATATATTAATTTAATATATAATATTAATATTATATATATATATATAATATATCATATATAATATATATATTATATATATCGACAGCATTTTCATTGTACCGATCAAATGCCTTACTCTTAAAACTATTAATAAGCTCTCTACCCAGATAGAACCGATATACCATTGCCATTGGCGAATTCCCGGGGGTCGGTGGGCGAACTGCTGGACTCACGTCTACCTGAAGGGGATGGACTACAATGTTGCATAAGCTCTCCACGACCAACTGCTAAAACAAAAACAAAAAATAATAAAAATAACAAAAAAAATAAAAACATAATAACCTATCTTAATAATATTATATAATATTATATACTAATAATTATTAACATATATAATATAATATATATATATTATATACTCTAATATACATATATATATATATATTAATATACTATATATATATGATATATATATCTCAAAAACTACAGAAGCTACAGCGAAAAGAATACATATTGTTTTGGAATCCTGGTAATAATTTCACATAGGAAAATGTAAAAACAAAAGAAATAAACAAAAATTTGCGCCTATTTTTTAGGGGACAGCTCGGAGGCCGGGCGGCGGACATGAGTAGTACTATATAGTTATGTTTAAAGGTATTTACACTGGCCAGATGTAGGCGGCCTCGACCGACGGGGGACAGCAGGGGGGGGAACGTTTGTCCATACCCGACGTAGGGGGGGGCGGGAAGCGCCCGCACGACACCCGAAGATACCAAAGGAGCGGGGGTTCCGGAGACCCTCCCCGGGAGGGCGGGCCGAATTAGTCCTACCGGCGTGTAGCTTTCCCGGCAAGAGCGCAGGCAGACCGGACTTCCTGACCATCGTGGTTGTGCCTTGAACGGCGAGGCGCTTTTATGAGAATCGCTGTAGGGCGACCCGAGCACTTGACCCCACGGCTAGCAGATATAACGAGCCGTGGAGTCAGGGTTCCAATGGGTCACAAAAAGTAAAATATTTTATAATTAAATGTTTTAACACAGTTGTTATTTATAAAGAGTTAATACTTAATAAATGTAAATCGCGTAATATACGTACTAAATATATATGATGATATAGGTATATAAGATATGATAGATATATATCTATACTATATAATGTAGTAATATATATAATAAATGATAAGTATTATATATATATATATATAATAAGGTACTATAATATCTATCATATAATATATACTATTATATATAATATATTATATATATTATATATATATGTACCTGCTACATATACTATGCGTCACAGCGAGCTTAGCACTTATGCGCTTGCGCTCTTCGGCCGCGGTCGCAGAGCTAAAGCCGTGAGAGAGAAACCGCCTGCGCCTTGGCCGTATTCTTTAGTAAAAAAAAAGAAGGCGAAATTTAGATAGAAGCTCTGATATCAGTTTAAAGATAAAAAAAAAAATGTTCTAATTATCACACTTTATAAGACATCGTTTTTAAGATTGATTATTAACAATAATACTTTTTTATTATTTGTTTATTTTTATTACATTGTTTAGCCTCATGACAGCTGCAAATTGTTACCAGCGTGCATTTCGCAAAAGATGCTATTCCTTTCAGCCCTGCTAGCTATTGTTAGTGTTCAGAGCATTTTATGTTTTTTTTTTCTTTCTATTTCCAGAACAACATATGACCGCAGCATCAGCCCAATATCTAATTCCGTTTTACTTGTAGCATTAATATAGTTTTTAGAGATACATATGACGCGACAATTAGCCGAAACGCGCTAGCACCTATATATATATATAGTATATATATATATATATATATTATATATGATATATATATATATATATATAGTATAATTATATAATATATATATATATATATATATATATACATATTTAAATAAGGAACTTTCCTAAACGTTACAGGAGCTTTTAAACGTTAATTTAAGGAGCTCTCCTGAACGTTAAATATTGAGGACCTTAAATGCATTCTTAACAGACAACGTATGCCAATAACACGGCTTTTTTCTATTTTTTATACACGAAGCGAGCATCGACCAAGATTAGAATTCTGCAAGATGTTCAAAGATTGTCAGGGTCTCTCAGGCTCAGCTGCGGGACGACGGGGCGCAACTCGCTCCCCTCCTCTGTCCCACGTAGCTGCCCTCGAGCCCGATAAAATAAATATGTAAAAAAAATAAACAAAGATTAACATTTTTAAAACAGTTAACCGATCGACATCATGATAAGCCAAACATGTAGGCAACTTTTATGCTCGTTCTTCGTATTAGGAGTGTAAGTTAACACGGTCACAGTGCATGGTTGAGTCTTTTCTTACTGGCCGCTTTTAGACGATTAGTGTCAGGCCGATGTATTTGCGAAGATGTTCTGCCCATTTTAACTGGTAACAATACCTTCATGGAAAGGGAAAGTGGCCTGATATAGTATATATATAGTATTATATATACGTATATAAATATATATACTATATTTACTATAGGTATATATATATAGTATATAAATATATATATATATATAGTATATAATATATGTATAATTATTAATAATACTACAAATAATATTATATATAGTACGGTCAATATGACGTAATATATATATATACTATATGAATATATATCTATAGGTATATAGTAGTAGTATATATATGAGTATATACTATATACATATACATATCATACATCATATATTAATATACGATAGTATCATATATTAATATATGAAAAGAATTTAACACAGTTAGATACTTATACTACTATATAGTAACATATATGATTAAATAAGGTAGTAGATATATATAAGTATAGTATATAGTATGATGTATATATATATAGGATATATATATATATATATATATATTATATAGTATATAGTATATATATATATAGGTATATTATATATAGTATATGATATATATATATATTATATAATTTATTATAGATATATAATTATATAGTTATATATAGTATATATATAAGAATGATTGAAGAAAGAAGACATGAAAACATTACTATGTTTAATCTGTTTGAACATCCGCTCTGATTATTGATTACAGTTAATTTCTATTCCATATGAAGCAGAAAACATTTAAATTGGCATTAAAAGCATACTGAATTGGAATCTAATTTATTATAGTAGTTTGGTGCAAATTCTTATTTTTTTCTTGCCCCCAGTAAATGATCTCGCTGGAATCATTTGTCTAGTTAATACTAAAAAATTATAAAAGTGAAAGATTATTTTCCAGAGTTTTCTTTCTCGGATGTCGGAGATAGATTTGCCTCGGGAATCGAAAATATTCTTTTTAAGACAATGTCTGCACATATTTTTGAAAAGATTATTTTTTTTTAATATGTTCTTTGGGTAAGTAAGATAGTTCATATCAGTTGATTTAACGCGCATGTTGATTTAATTGATAAGACACAAAATGTTGGATGCGAATATATAGCGAAAGCTAGTGAAGTAAGTATATAATATATAATATATATAGTATATATAGTGAAGTATATATAGTGATATGTATATATATATAGTATTATAGTATATATATATACTAATAAGTTATGATATAGTACGTATAATATATATATATAGATATGATATAGTATCTTATATATATAATGCGATTCGGAGATTAGAGTATACATTTCGCGGTCTAAGGATTGAGCCATTTACTTATTTGGAAAAAGATCTTTTCATTTGAAGAAATAGCTTTATTAGTATCTACGATAG
>JABUQX010128965.1:0-7500 GCA_015478945.1 Trachelipus rathkii | reverse complement strand
TTCATAACTTTCCTACTATACACTCAGCATCATCCGTTCAGCCTACCACACATATCCAAATTTAACATTAAGCCTAAATATTATTTAAATTTTACAGTAATATATATTAACTTATATTTACCAATTATTTCAGCCAATCATACAACATAATTTCACACTTCACAAACCACCATCAACCTATACTTATACCTCATT
The DNA here is from genome assembly GCA_015478945.1 of Trachelipus rathkii. Classification (NCBI taxonomy): domain Eukaryota; kingdom Metazoa; phylum Arthropoda; class Malacostraca; order Isopoda; family Trachelipodidae; genus Trachelipus; species Trachelipus rathkii. Next base: position 7,305 of record JABUQX010128965.1, on the reverse strand, counting down.
AATTACTCATTAATATTATTATTATTCTATTTTAATACATACCAATAATATTATTTTATTTATTTTATTAAATTATTCTCAAAGACAATAAATTTTATTGTTTATTTACCTCTGGAATTAACCTCATCCAAGGAAATTTAAATATTCCAACGAGATATACTGAAAACTATACTATCACGATACTTTTAACACTACCACCAACACCATTAATATTACTCTCACCACTCATACAACTAACCAATAATTATTACACTAAATTATAATACTACTTTAGTATTTTTAATTTTTCATGATTTAACCCACAGCAATAATAATAAATTACCTTATCATACCATAAATTCAATTATAATTATTCTCTCTCATTTTCTCTAATCATTTGTTTCAATCTGTAGAAGGTTTGATACCTTTCTCATTCAACTTAATCTCACCTTCATATTACTGAATATCCCTTCATTTATTTCATCCTTTTTCTTCGAGACCCCATATATCATTTCCTAGTCATTCGACAGCTAAACCTATATCATAGTTTAGCTGTTAAAAACTCTGCTGTATAATTATTTTCTAGATTTTTCAAATTTGTCTGCCCCAAACTATATATAAACTTTTCTAAATAAAATAATCACTAAATATACCGCTCTCTAGTATATATAAATATTAAGTTTCCATCTGGTCATTGTAATTTCCACTATAATAAATATATTATAATTAAAGTAATATAATAATATTATAATAATAATATATATAAATTAAATTATTAATAATATTATATATATAGTGATTTATGTTTTACAAATTAAAAAAATATGAGATCTTTAACTGAATCAATATCGTTATATCCAATTCTTGAAAATATCTTCATAGAAAAACAAAAAAAATAATCTATAATAACTGAGCATCATTAAACACTAAGTTTAAAAAATGTAATAATAATCAAATATTATCCAAAAGCTGCAGTATTCATCTAGTATTTTTGAATACAAACTAAGGAGCATACCCCAAAGATTTGTATAACTAGCATGAACATACCAGGTCTTAGTGAACAAAAAATTATTTAAAACCATGTATGTATCCACATAAATAATCAGAGGAGCTGAGAGAATAATTAGATATACACACTCCCATTAACTCGATAAAATTGTTTAACCTATATAGGAATTACGTCCTTGTCTTATGTGGCAGATGTTGTTTCATCCCTTGAGGCCTATGGAGTATATTTCCAACTATACACGTGCGAAAAAAAAGCAACATTTTCAATGTTCCACATTACTGTAAATCGTTCTCTTTTTCATCTCCTCTTCGATTCATTTCGATTTCTTTTTTCATTCGAGCGCGTATACTGGCCTCAATCGCATCTGGTACACTTCTAACTATACATACTGACATTTCGGTCTATTTTAAGTTTAACTTCATACCTATGACCCCCTCTTTGCCTTCCGCTATCTCTTCACAATATATTCAACCTAAATGGGTTCAGAAATTTGTGCGCCGATTAACAACATCAACGCCAACATACCGTGTGCAAGATGTTCTCGTAAGGTACAAGATAAACTAACCCCTCAAATGGCATGGAACATTATCACATCCCATCTTTGTCTTTGTTCCAGTGTGTCTGTATAGTATTCTAATTTATCTACTTAAAGAGACCTTAAACTTTATCATTTATTAAATTTTTATATTTTCTTTATATGTAATTTTTCCTTGTAGCAAATTCATATTCATTACTTAATTGATAATCAAACCCTCATTTAGCTGTGATTTTCGATATTACTAAATCTTTTGCTTAAATAACGCTCAGTTTTTTGATTTGAAAATTATTCTTAACTCTATAGATTACTCATACTAGTATTATTAAACGCCCCTAATAGGTTTCTCAATTATATATATATACTGAATTATATAGATTTATGTATTAGAATTTGATGATACTTTATAGTAATATTCTATATTATTAATCTTTATATATTCTTTAAGTTTATATATTATATATGAATATAAACATTTATAAACAAATAACTTAGGTAAAGAACTAACTATCTCATATGCAATGTATTAAACTCACTTATGACGCAATCAAAGTATTTAAATACCCAATGTAATACACCAAGGATTAATAATTGAACTCAGACAAATTACCTCCTTAATCCATTATCACATAACTTTTTCTTTAATACTACACTATATCAATATCATTCATTTCATATCTTTATCCTCACTATATTGTCACTTAAATATTTATTAAAATAACTTCAAGACTACTAATTCCAATCTACTTCACATCCAACTAATCCGATTTATTACCTCACTAAGACTCTCCTCCCTATTACTCTCTTATCTTATATTATATTTATCAAATTTCAATAACCCCCCTTATTATTTACACACTATCTGTTGCCATAATTCCTATCTCTTCTCTACTTCTTACTATACATCTTCTACTCTCTCTTCATTCTCCTATCTCTTCTACCTCTCTCTCTCTCTAAAATATACAATATCATATATATATATTTATAGTTATTATATATATATATATATAATATATATTAATTATAATATATTCTATATTTATATACTTATAATAATATATATATATATTTATAATATTAATATATATATATTAATATTTACACTGTATTATACTATATAATATACCAAATTGGTATACTTTATAACTAATACCTGTAAAGCTTTAGCCACTATATAAACCCTAATCTCACCACTACAATTTCTATACTTACTCACATATATCTATTCTTATTAAGAAAATGTAAGGTCTTATATAAATAAATTTTTTGATAACGGTTGTTCCTCGGCCTTACTTAAATTTCTTCTGCTGAATTCCTGATACTAATCTCTCCAGAGTAATATTTTGAAGTGTAACTAATTAGATAAATTATAATATAATAATTATATATATCATTAATATATATATTATAAATATATATATATATATATATTATACTAATTAATATAGTAATATATATATATATATATTTAAAATTATATATAATTTAATATATATATTAAATATATAATATATAATATCATATAATATATATAGTATATATATATATTAATTAATATAATATTTAATATATATATATAATTACTGTTATTATATATATATATTAAAAAACTAACAAATAAATTACAAATAAATATATAAAATTCTTAAATATTATATAATATAATTCAAATATATAAATTGAATGACTATTTGAAGGTATAGAGGCATTCTGTATTACATTTGTACTATAATGGTTTCGTAAATATCCTGTCGAGGATAATATAAAATTTTCATCCGTACTATATATAATAATAATCATTAAAAATATTATATATTGGGTATATATTACCATCATAAAAAAACACTACATATAAACATACCATTAATCAATACTCGTATATATGAAACCAAAAATCACATAAAAATAAATATATAATATAAATAATAAACAATATATATTATAAATATAGAGTAGCAACTTAAAAGTTTATATATAATTCAAGCAAATAAAGCAAAATATCTTAAAGCAATAAAAGTGAAATGATTATTTTATAATAACTAATAATTATAAATATATTATATCAATTAATAAATATAATAAACAATAAAATATAATAAAGGTAATATTTTATTTATATAAATAATATATATTATTTATTAGTTCATATTTATAAATTTAATATTATGAGATAAAATATAAATTAAATATATATAATATTTTTTTTATAAAACATTATATATAATAAGAAAAAAAATATCAATAGATATTTATCACTACTCGAATTAATTAACAGAATTACTACAGCTTGTCGGAAGAATATAAACTAACCAATTATTAAAAAGGAAAATAATAATATTTTATAAAAAAAAAATAAATATTGTATTCTTTAGTACAAAACAATAAAAAAAAAATCAACTCAGAAGAGCATATATATAAAAAGAATAAATAACAACAACAACAAATCAATAACAGATAACAACTAATACATAACAATCTCAAACTAAACAAACAACATAATCTACTGAATATACTTCTTCTTATATAGAAGGAGTCAGAGCCTTATATTTTTGCACACGCGTTGAGGGTCGACTACGCCTAAATCTTTCTTAGAATTAACAAATAAGTACTTATATATATAATATATATAAACTTGGTCAAAGAAATCCGGTAGTCAAAGATAAATGTATGATCACGCTACCACCTGATAAGTCAATAATAATCCAAGCGGAAATTGATAATCTAATTATATAATAATATATATTATATATATTATAATTATATTATATTATAATATATAATATATATATATATATATATAATATATATATATATATATATATATATATATAATATCATTATATATATATATAAAAAATTATATATATATTATATATATATATATATAATAATACTACTATTAGATATATAATACTAATATAATAATAATATATATATATAATATCATATATATATAATATATATATATATATATATATATAGGAGCTATAATATATTATATATATATATATATATATATATATATATAATTGCGTAATTACAGACTTAAATTGGCGGAATGATTTAGGCATTCTCATGTGTGCTATTATGTCAGCTACGGTATAACGTATAATGTGATATAGAGAGAGAGAGATTAGAGAGAGAGGTATATTTTATGTATGTAAGTATGTATGGATGTAAAGTAGATAATGAATAGTGTGTGTAAGTATTTGAGCGTACTGAGAAGTTTGAAGGTGCAGCTGGCGAAGGGATTTCAGTTTTGAACGTAAGTGAGAGAGGTATTGATAGTAAATTTAAAGTAGAGAGACGCTATTGTTAAGCATATTGTTACAAGAGATGAAGAGAATGAGTACATAGAGGTATATTTCCATGTTTTGATAATGTACTTATCAAATATTCTATCTCTTCTCCCGACTCCGTGTATTTTACTTCCTCTGAGTAAGAATGTGAGCGCAATCCTATTGAGAAACCCTCCTACTTAATAAGCCTATCTCAAATGATTTTATACACTTTCATATACTTCTCTGTGATGCAACTTCTCTCAGGTGTATAAAATAAATAACACCTCTGATTAATGATAATAGCATGAAGCTCTAGGAGACAGATAGCGTCATAGAATTTGTTCTATAAAAACATACTGTAATAGAGGGCGGTTTATTACATGATGGTCAATATTGCGTGATCCATTCAACTAGTATTTTTATTTTGACCTTTAAAAATAAATAATATAGGCACATAATTACTAGTGATTATTTTATAATGGTCATTAAATCGTAGATTTTATTATTTATTTTATACATTCATATATTTTTCTGTTATATGTTCATGTGTAGTATATAGGTAACTATTTACCAGTCATCTTTATTTTCTTATATTCTTGTTTTCTAATAAGTTAACATTTCTCAAATAATCACTCCATTAACTGTGGGGCTATGATTTACCATTCTTCTACTATATTTATTAAATAATTTTAATTCATTCACCATTTTATAAATGTTGATAATATTTTTTACAAGTTATATTGATATGTTATCATTTTAATTTCTCAAAGTTTTATTTATTTATTTCCTTTGGTAATTATTGTTGTTATTTTTTATTAATTTATGAATAAATAGTCATAACGATCCAAAGCAAAAGAACTCAAAAATTAACAATTTTGAAATATTATATATATATTATATATTATATAAACAAATAACTGGCTGCAGACTTTATTTAATGTCATATAATATATATATTAAATATATAGTGTAAAGCGGGATATCCCATTTATAAATAAAGACTTATATAATATATATATATTATAGTACTATACTGCATCAATTAGAATTCGTTAATCATTAATAATAATATAATAATCCTAATAATTTATTATTATTTAGTGTCGCTTAGTATTTATTCACTTGTAAACAAAGGCTTTTGATATGACTTTTCGTCTGGGAGTGATATAAATTATCTATGATGTCCAATTATAGATAATAAGATAAGGAGAAAATAATAATTATCAATATCGGTGTCTCCTTTCCATGTATTATGAATTTTCATATTTTCTTTATTAGTTTCCAAGACAGTTTCACAATGTAGTTTTTGCATAATAATATATAATTAATTAATATAATACATCAATATATATTTTTAATAAGAATATATAAGATTATATTTTATATAACATACTACAAGGCGAACAATTCTTTATATATTGGAGAAATTTTATTTGAAAAGATAAAATTAATTGTAGATATATAATAAGTTAAAATGATAAAAAAAATATATGATCTAGCTCTTGTTACACTACTATATATATAATGACTAACAGAGGACCAGCAGGTATTGATAATCGAACCACATGAGCTCATATATGATGAAAGGTGATAATATATATATATGGATTGTAAAACTAGCAGAGTATATATTTGTAAACAACTTAACTTTTTAATTCTACCCCAACCATAATACTAAACAGGTGAAAAGGGGACTTAATTATATATACTATATAACGATATAGTATGAGTAGAAGAGGTAAATAAGTATACTAGTATAATGTCAATAGGCCTCTCAAGAGTTACAACCTAAAAGATATGATTTTACACACTTACAATCCTATATCGAAAGTATCGTGAAATGTAATTATAACTTGAGCGGATAATGAGGAGTGAAGTAAATATGAGAACCGCCAGTAGATCTCTATTACGGAAAAGAAGGCAATATAATAAAGATAAAAATAATTGTATAATTATACTAACAAATTATACTAAAAAAAATAGTATAATGAAGAAATTGAATATATGAAAAATTTCTGTATTTGATTCAATAAAAATTATGAAAGTTTTGTGACGTATTACGAAGAATTAAAAGAAAACAATTTTGCTCATATATAAAGGACAATAATATATTAATTTATTGGATGTATTTATATATATGAATGAAGAGTCAATTTATAATGGAAGAAAAACTAGGTTAATCTATTATGTAGGCGACAGTATAACTCTCTATATAAGAGAATATTAATATATTTAATATTAATATTAATATTAAACTTAATATATATATTTTATTATATATATTAATATAATATATCTATAAATTATTAATAGTTTATAATATATATATATATATATATTATATATTATTAATTATGATAAACTAATTACCTAGTTAGTTACTAACCCTTCTGGAGAATTAGAATATTTGATTTTATACAAGAGTTATATAATATTGAAGTATAGGCCTCGTTAAGGTAAACAAATTCTCAAAATTATGACTTCTCAATATAAATAAAAGA
>JABUQX010128963.1:0-42376 GCA_015478945.1 Trachelipus rathkii | reverse complement strand
AACACTTGTATATAAAAATTTCAATTTAAAATTTCGAAATATTTAGAGACTCTCAAAATTCCAACGAAGGCTTCCCTCTGATATAAAAGCAAAGCATCTACTTCGCATAGATACAACAGACCATCTTCCCTGAGGAACACTCCTGTCGCTCTCAGAGACAACAACGTCCGTATTTTGAGTATCTATGAGTAAGTGTGTGTGGACTATTGCTCCGTGCCCTACTTTTTTAATGCGTCCGTATACCGGACATTACGATCTTGGTCGAAGTGAACAGTACAGTATTAAGAGTGAGCATGAATGAGAGAAGAACTCATAGTTAATTGTGATTGAGTAGTGTCTAAGAGACAGTAGACTGAGCTCAGTACATAGAGCGATAGTTTACGTGTGATTGGCCTAAGACATAACACGGTAGGATAGTGTTGAAAAGACGAGCAAGTAAGAAGTAGTACAGACATATAAAATTTGAGCGGAGGCTGAGGTGATTGGATCACGTAGGAGGATTAGGATAGAAATATCATTTTACGGATTTAGAATGTCAATGAGACTTTATCTGGGTAGTATACTGAATAAAGAAGATAGTATGATCATGAGAGCACAAAATATAAGGATTGAAAAGGTGAGAGGTGTTAATAATCGGTAAGATTATATATAGATATAATGAGTGAATACAGTGCCGCTCAGTCCAAGGGAGATAATTTTGGGAGCTATACTGCTTGACCTATCAGGTGTCGGCCTCTGAGTTCAGAGAGGTGCGTCCGTCAGGAGTACTTGTGGTGCAGTAGGTCCTCATATGCACTTATTCCCTCCTCCTACATTCACCAGGCACTCCTCTGACGTTCATCGCGGAGGGTCGTAGGAGATCCACGCGACTCCTAGAATCCACTTATAGCGCGATGTCGATCTGCCTCGGCAGGTTATATATTCAGCAACCCAGCGATGCTTCACGGGAGGTCCATTCAACAGCATGTTTTGTAGATACAAATCCACTGTACTATATATCATCTCTTGCAAATGGGCCGGCAGAATAGACTGATTATGGCACGCCTTGCATATAATTTATAAGCTGATATTAGATGAGCCAGTATGGAGTGGTGGTGAATTGATCCAAGTTATATCAGCATCTGTCTTCGGAAAGTATTGTTCCTCACTTCTCCGACCCAAATGAATTGTGGAGGAGATAAGTTCAGCGGGATGTTACACTCCACTGCAAAGACAAGTGTCGATCACCCCATACTCCGCCTACCTCCCCTATCATTCTATGTTGACAAAAGGTTCAGTGCCACCAGCAATTGCTGATGACGTGCACATTCGTAAGTAATCGTGTACGAGATATGGCTGCTTTTAGTGTACTTTTCACCCAAGTTGTTAACGGCTTTTGTGTAGCTGTTTTTTTCAGATAACATGAATAATCTCCCACATTTTGAAGAGAAAAATTCTTTCTTATATCTCTCGCCTTTCTTCCCTGCGCACTAAGAAGTCGCTGTCATATTTATATTCTTATTATTTCTTTCGTGCCAATGCAGTTTACTTGGTTACGTCGTTGACTTTCGATTACTACCGTAATCGTTTCAGACATTATAGCAATTCGACTAGCTACCATTCTCTATACGTCTCCGTAAATCTTCTCATAATTCGTTTACATGTAGCTTTATAGTTCTTATCCCATACTGTGATACATTTAGCACTCCTCATGACTCAAATTTCCTGTGGTAAGAGCCTCCGCCACTCTTAACTGCTAGTCGAATTTGCATGGCAGTGCCCGTTTCTATCGGATAGCAACCATTGACATAGATATGCTCGTGTGTGTGTCTGCCTGAGAACATAGTTCTCAGCTTCTAGTCGTAACACCAGCGATTCACTTAAGTATATCTGCAAATAAGCAAGTCGCAGAGGCAACAATCTGCCTAGTTCTCTCCACGTCCTGATGCTTTAAACGCAAGACAATAACGTCCCTGTTTATACCTATCTCTCCTCTGTTAATCTTTATATTATGTACATCGCTGAAGCTAAGATGTATGACTTTTTCTTCGGATCTCGTGTTAAAGAGATGTTGTTAATTGTTACTTCATACTCCGTGTATCGTCCAATGGCTAGCCATAGCTTTGCCATTATTTCTAATCCGTATCGAAGCTTGTATATCCTAGTCACAGACGAGGCGAGCATTTGCGTCCGTTTCGTGCCATTCCATATCTGGTTTTAGATATAGGTCTTGCGATGCGATATTGGTTATACCATATAGAGACGATTGCAGTTCCATCTATACTATTTGCTAACTGTCTCTAGAACGTTCGTATATCCGAACTATCCCACGGATAAATGCATCACGACTTGTGTATTGTTGCTCTCTGAGGTGTGTCGCTTTACAAGGCTGGCGATTCTACAGGTATCTTTTGCATGCAAAGCATTTGCAGGTAACGACCTAATTCCTTCTGGTAGATCGGATTAGCTCAAATTTTTCTATTTTTGTTCAGCATGTAAGATAGAGATTAGTGCCGCAAGAATGATTGCGATCACGTCTTGCTCCACGAAAGTTTATGAAGATTTGAACTATTCTCGTTTTCAAAAATATTTAAGGAAGTGTAATACGTCGCGCAGCTATTTTCAGAAGCTATTAGATTGTGGATGTGTTCGACGTTCTACCCTGCACATCATCGAGTAGTACAGAATTGCCATCTCGGAAAGGTAATGTCTATCGTCGGACTGGCAGGAGCGATTATTGTAGACTATGGCTGATTTGGGATTACCTAAATAATGCCAAAATCAAACCTCTCTAGTAAGATTTACTGAGAATCGCAGAGGCCTAGTCGCATCTTGATTCTATATTTGCCATATCGTGGATTAAAAGAGACAAAATTTGGATAATTTGATAAATTGTTGTAGATTTTGAGCAGGGCTATTATCACCGTTATGACTGCAGGCAGTGGCAGGAGTGATTTTATAGATTTTTGTAAGCAGTTGTTGGGGACAGCTTTGTTTTGAATTCCGACTCAAGAGAAGTTTTATTTAAATCCACGATACGGCAGGAAAATGTATATCACACTATGTTATCGAACGGCATGCAGGCCTGGTTACAAGGTTTGACCTGTAGAAGAGAGGTAGGACCACGTGGCACTTCGCGCATTTGTGCGGCAAAGACTTAAAGATGTTTCAAGTTCAAGGTTTAGGAATGAACTAGATTAAGTAGCTCTTATATCTATGCCATCACTAAATAATGCTAGATCCTCTAAGGAATCCACAGTGTTATGAATCTATGGATAGGTGTCTAATGGTCGAAGAGATAGATAACTATTTTGTCGTTTCCGTATCGCACTATTCTATTAAGGACCCTCGTATTTATTTCCATTTGTTATTGAAAAGCTGGCGAATGGAACTTATTTAAAACAACAACTAGACGTACCTACAGAGTAGTGAAGCCAGAGTGCAAACTACTTGAAATGAGACAGTAAACAGTATATCGAGAGCGTATAGCGGGTATAAGTAACAATGCCAAAGGAGACATTATCGAAGCATTGATGTATAATCCTCGTACAAGAGATAATAGTAGATAGTAACTGTGATGCTATAAGTTAGGTAGACGTTATCTCCTATCTCCGACGATTGACAAAATTTAATCAGGATTTCATAAGATTACGAACAGGATCCTAATAGAAGGATTTCCCAGGTGTGTTACACAGGTTTGTGAGTGGAGTTAAATCGTGGAACAAAGTCGTGGACTCACGGATGTGCACTAAAGCAGTGAAATATTGTCAGAATTCTATGACTTGCATTAAAGCTGATGATAGGTTAGGTCTACTTGTCAGTGAAGAGTCTCGCGCGCCGGGGCGATGGCTTCATAAGACACATCCAAGGGGAAGACCACGAGACTGGAAGGACTCCGTAGAAAGACTCGCTGAGAAGAACAATCAAATGCCACTATAGATTTTCAAGCTGTCGAAAGACAGTTAGCGAGCTCCATACTAGTGGTTGAACGATTAACAGAGGAGCGATAGACACGTTTAGTTTATCCCAAGATGTTGATGTTGCTGTTGGTCGCTCCGATGCATTAACAGGAACAGCTACTTCATAGCTTCTAAAGTTTTTTCAGTAATTGCTTGTTGTCTATTTGTGTTGGACCGGAAGGTGAGTATAAACAGACGTGTAAAGATAATCGTAAAAACTTCTTCCGATCCACTGTTGATAACATATATTATATCAACTCCGTACGAAGATACAATTATAATGCATAGCTGAGCCTAACTATAATCGATTATATAAAATCAAGATATCACAGTTCCATTTTGTAGGTTGTGTGTGAATCTTTGTTGGAATCAGTACAATAGGTAACTAGTAAACTCTCCTTCTCATCCAAAACTAGATTTGAGAGAATAATCTATCTGACAATTTCTTTAGATTTCTGCTTCGTAGCAGTGTTCCTTTGGTGAGAACTTATGTTTACAAAGTCTTAGTATCGTCTTCCATGGATAAATTTATTCTTTACTCCACATTATATATTCTTATTAATCATATATAATTTCTTCACATCCAGCTCAACAAGTGATAAAAAGTAGCATACAGTCATTAATTTATCAGAAAGACTTTCATACTATTCTCAATTGACTGCAATCAGCGTCTAGTATATTTTATAATAACTAAGTTTTGTAAAAATTTTACAGACTTAGCGTAGGGCTTTTTTAAATGTTACTTTCAGTACACTTTTGCAAGTATTCCTCTATCGCGGATCGGCTACCCACTACTACTAAAGTCATTATTTTCTAAGCTATAATTATATTCGTAAGTAGAAATGTAATGGCTTTTTAATGTTTAATAATATCATTTGTTGATGTCTATTATGTTTGCGATCTAAACAAATATCTTATAACAGGTCAGTAACTGACCGGCCAAATATATCATGTTATAATATAAAAATACATGCAGTATTATTCCCAAATTTTTATCCTGATTAAATTTTCGGCATTCCATCCTACTGAAACTTTCATTACTTTTGTGCTCCTTCCTATTTCTATAAAACAATTAACATTACCATTCTTGTAATCTCATAATATGTTCTCACTTCTAATATATATTAAATAAATTCAGAATAAAAAATAGGACTAATAATAATATAAACGAGCGAGCTCAAATCGAAGTACTTAATTGGTAGTGGATGTGTGAACTTATATTGATGCGGAAAAGCAAGACTTGAAAAGCCACTCGAAATTCGACCCCGGAGAGCTTGTGTTGTCAAAATCCTGGAGACGTCATGTGGATCTTTTAGAGTTTTTTACCAACCGAGCTCAGTAAAGGGCAAGTCTCTTAAATCACTACGGAGCGCCCCTAGTCACGCTCTATAATGAAACAAGTCTCAATCAACCCCCAAGTCCTACATAAAGTATTTAATAAGTATTTTATCATTTTGTACTTTTATTTCTGCAGTTATTTTGAGCCTACCCAAAACTTTAAATAAAATATCGAATTTCTTTTAACGTTTGATAAAATATCTAATGGAATTGGAATTAATGCTTGATCTAATTTTTATTTGTTAGAGGGATGTCGAACTAAAAAATTGCAAATTCTATGGTCAACAATCTTGTATAATTCCACGTTGGCCTCTAGAGTCTAAAAAAACACTCTTTATTATCTATAGAGGAACTCTTTTTTTTGACTTTTTCATAATTACTCAAACCTCCAACCATATCTTCGCGCATTTAGTCTCAAGTCAATAAATAGACGTTTCTCCGAAAGCCCGATCCGGTGAGCCTGAGAGCCGCAGCTGTTAGTGACGAAACGACTGCTGGCGGTGCCGAGAGCCAGAATCTGGGTATTAATTTTTTTTATTCTTATAGAAGAGATAAGTGGTTGCTTCTAGATTTAACAAATTGAATTGAAAACCTCAATCTAGCATCGTTCTTTCAAATATATTATTTTAAATTTATTTTGTTCATGTGTTATTTCCTTTGTGTTCTTGTATTTTCTCTTGTTAGCGGTATTTTCTCTGGAGCGGGGAGTCGTTCTCCTCCAGAGACGGTCGTTGGGATGTGCGTGAGCCAGGAGCTCTGAGAGTTTTTGAATTGAAAAACTCTTTTGTTCAAAAATATTTTTTTAAGGTGTTGAATAAAAATTTATATTTGCCAATGAGAGACTACTGGGCTGACATCAAAGTATTAATAGTGCAAGAAATCGATTAGGTCGGATGCCGGAGCTAGATGCTCATAAGTCTTATCCGATGCCGTGAGGGCGGAGAAGCCAGGCAAGGTTCTCGGATCCTGCGTATGTGCAACTTTTTCCCTTCGGGAACGTACTACCTTTCTTGGTGAAAAATTAATATTGTCAGAAGAGACGTGCCCGAAACCAATTTTCACAAATAGCTTGCAGAACCTTAAGTAGCGGATCCGGTGGAAGCCAGTGGTCTAGTGCCGGTTATTGTTCCGGATTCGGATTCCGGATCTCTGGGTCATTAATTTTCATATGCATTGGAAAATATTTTTGATTGTTTTGGTGAAAGAAAATTATGATTCTATGTATTTCAAGAAGACGTGCCGAGCAATGTTCAAATAGTGTAGTAACATTAGTCAGAGCCGAGCCGAAGCCGAAGTCGTATCCGGAGCCGTATCGGAGCCATATTCGAGCGGATCCTGGTTAAGTGGGGATTTTGTTCGCTGGGAAGAGTATGTTTTTGAGTTGAAATGTAAGTTGGGTATTGTGGCGCTGAGTAGGGACGTGGTTCGAGACACGAAATTTCACCTTATAGTTAATGTTTTTTGGCTGATTTACCTTTAGTGTCAGAATGCCGGAGACCGAGATGAGAGTAACTCGGAGGCTCGGATCCGGTACCGGATACGGGTATCCGCATGGGATGGAATATTTCTGTCAGATAAATTAATAATTTTGAGGGAATAAATATTATTTACAAGAGTTTGGTACTGAATTTTTGGCACCAAATTTGGAACCGGACTGTCTTCGCGGCGGGGCCGGATCCGCGAGTCCTTGCGTCACTGGGTATGATAATTTTTTTCTAGTATTATATATTTTTTTGGTGTGAAAATTTAGTGCAGAAGTCTTGACCGAAATCAATATTATCAAATTAGTGGCTATTGAAATTCCTTTAGCGTAATTCCGAACCAAGCTCCTAATGTGATCGAATTTCGGATCCGGATTTCCGGATCTCGATATTCCTATGTAGGTTTAATGATAACTTCTCATTCAGTAAAATATTTTTTTTTAGGTGAAAATAACTTTATATTTTTCTAAAGAAGTTTTGAGTTCAAAGTTCAAATAGTCTTGAGACATTAGTCGGATCCGGATCCAAGGTCGAAGTCGTGTATTCAGAGAGCCGATATCGGGAGCCGGATTCGTATACTATTTATGAATTTTTTCGGAATATTAATATTATTTTGGTGAAAAATTTTAATTTGTCAGAAGACGTGGGTCCGAATAATATTTTACAATATGAGATGCAGTACCCTTGAGTCTCGGAATCCTGGGAACCGAAGTTTTCGATAAGTTTCGGATCCGATCCGTGAATCCGGCTCTTCTGTGTGTATTGTGTTTTTCTTTCAGAATAACTAATTTTTTTACTGAGGTGAAAATTTATTCAAGAAGACGTTGCCTGACACTAATGTTTCAAAATTAGTCTTATGAAACATTGGTCTCCTTGATCCGGAGTCTCGAAGGCGCCTGAAGCCTGATGAGTCGTATCCGGAGCCTTATCCGGAGCTGGATCCTGGTATAAATAATTTTTTCTGGGATATATATATTTTTTTATGTAGAAAAAATTCTATTGTCAAGAAGAACTTGGCCGATACGAATGTTTCAAGAAAATAGTGCAGATACCAATTTAATTCGTGAGATTCCCGGAGCCGAAAAACGAAAGCCTCGAAGCTCGAAGTCACGAGCATCGGATGGTTCCTGGGTATAGAATGTCTTTCTTTCTCAGAAATTATTTTTTTCTAGCTGAAAATAAAAAATTTATATTTTTCAGAGTACGTGTTCGAACAAATTTTGTTTCCAAGAATTTAAGTTGGAGAAACACACTTAGTTGTTCGGATGCGGAGACGCGAGAGTCGCTATCCGGGCCAATGGCTCAGTAAGTCCTGGAAGCCCGATCTCGAAAAGTCTGGTAATCCTGCTTATGATTTTTTTTCGGGAAATCATTTTTAACCACAATTTACTATCAGTCCAGAACTAGACGTTGCTGAAACTAAATTTTTAATTAAATACTAGAGTTAGAATAAAATAGTCGGTCTTCCAGGAGCCGAGTCGGATCTAGATGCCGGTCTACTTAGCCCGGTATCACTTGAGTATAAATTTTCGAAAATTATTTTTTTAGATAAAAGAATTTATTGCAGGAATAATACAAGATACAAGTCTTTTTCAAAATTAGTGCAGAATCTATATAGTGGATTCGGCTAGACCGGAAGTTCGATAGTGCGGAAGCCGATCCGTGATACGGATCTCTGGGATGAATTTGTTTTTTCCATGAAATATATATTTTTAGGTGAGATATATTTTAATCTGAAGAAGGATATAGTGCAGAATCCTTAGTCAGATTTTCAAATAGTACAGAATCACTTAGTCTGTCCGATCCAATGCCCGGTTGCGATCTGGAGTGGAACCGGGTAGATCGGAGCCTAATAGCCGCGAGCCGGATACTAAAATTTTTTCATAACAATATTTTTTTTAGGAAAGTTTATTGCCCATGAGAGACTGTGTACTGTAAGCATTATCCAAAATTAGATGCAGAACTTTATAGGTCGATTCAACCGTGGTATCCTGAGTTACGGGATCGCTAGGTATAAACAAATTTCTTTCTTCAGGATAAATTTTTTATTTAGGGGGAAGAAATTTATTTGTCCAGAAAGTTTCTGTAACAATTTTCAATATATGTGTTAAGGTAATTATGTTCGGACGAGTCCGAAGCCGGATTATCGGTAATGGAGCTCGGTATCTTAGTCCGAGATCCTGTGTATGAGATATTATTTTCTGAAATATTATTTTTCCTTACGTAAAAAAACGTTTTTAATGTGCCAGAGGACGTTGTCTACAAAGAAAGTCGAAGCGATGTTTGGCGAAGTCGAAATTCGAAGTCGAAGTCGAAAGATATCGAAGTCTAAGTCGCATTGCTGGTATTCCGAATCTGGATTCTCGGTTGAGGCCGGTCCAGGGTTATTATGATAAATTTTTTCAAGAAATATTTTTTTGCATGTAAAATCTTTTTTTAATCCTATAAATCACGTCATTAGTTAAATTTTTTTCAAATAGGTTGACTCTTTAGTTATTAGTAAGCCGAGAGCCGAGGGAGTCGGCATTTCTGGAGCCGGATCCTTAGCCGGAACCTCTTTGGGTATGATATTTTTTTTCTAGGTGCGCATTTTTTTGGTGAGGTGAAAAATATATGTGTCGACAAGATACTATACTGAACTTTATTTTCACCGATGAGACTACAAAACCTGGTTAGTTGGATTCCGGATAATCCCGGTTTGACTTCGCGGGAGCTGGTCCCTAGAGGTTGTGCTGCCCTTGTATCTCAGGGAGAATGTCTTACTCTTTGGTAAGTAAATTATTTTTAGTCTGCTACCAGGACAATTTACAACTAGTGCAGAACCTTAGTCGGAATTCGGCGGAGGCCAAGGCCTCGAAGTACGGAGTCTGGAGGCTTTCGTGATCCTTAGCCAGATCACATGTTTGTATGTTTTTTCAAGAAATCTATCTTTTCAGGTGAAAAAAACATAATCATTTACAACGAGGACTTACTGAACATTTATACAAAATAGTACAGAAACCTTAGTGATCCGTAGCCGGATTGTAGCCGGAGTCGGACCGGATTCCTTGGGATATTGCAAAGTGTTTACAATAAATATTTTTAGGTGAGTCAATACCATTTCTCCTATTGCCAGGAAGACGTTCTTCGTAATATATTACAAATTAACGTCAGAATCCTTCTAGTTCGGAGCCAGTCCCGAAGTCTGGATTCCGGCAGCCGGAGTCCATTCGGAGGTCGTGGGATTGAATTAATATTTTGTTCATTAAAATACTTTTTACGAGAAAATATTAATGGACAGGAAGGATGGGGCCGACGGGCATTGGCAGATAGTGGAAGTTTCTTCCTCGAGTGCGGGTGCGGATTTGGAGAAGCGGGAGGCGAGTATGAAATTTTTTCGAAATAAAATATTGTTTTTATTGTAAAATAATTATTACCCAGAAGGGACGTGCTCTGAACTAATTTTATAAAAATTAATGCAGGTTTTCTTGTATGGGGTCGGTTACCTTTTGCATCTGAAGCCGGGACCGTGAATAGATCGGAGTTTAGATAGTTTTGGATATGATAATTTTTTTTTCAAGGAATATTTTTTTTTTAGTTAAAAGGAAAATATGAAATTTAGTTCAGTACACCTTTTTTTTTTTCTACAATTAGGTGTAAATTGGGGTCTGATATAAAAATAATTATTATACGAACATTTATATATATAATATCTTTTAAATATTATTTTATATTTATATCCCTTTATTATATATATTATATATGATAAGTATTATAATACTCATATATTAATATAACTGTAGTATTATTTTTGTTTCAGGTGGTATAGCATTATAATTATCCTATTTAATTGGTTATTTTTTACTCAATATAAATTACATATAATATATATTATTATATTAATATATATATATATTATAATAACTTATTAATGTACTTCTTATATCCCCCCCGCTATATATGATTAGATATTTTCTAGACGAAATAAAACAATAGATCAATTTAGGGAGTAGAGGCTCTGGCTAAATCGTTTCGACCTAGCCATCATGAATAATCACTCAACGTCCTAGGATGAAATTATACCTCATACCTTCTCAAGCCTCTCACTGTGGAAAAGCACATGTCAATTAATGCTAATAATCACTAATAAGGATAGCTAATGTGAATAAAGGATGGATGCCACGATTTTAACAATTTAGAAAATAGTTTTATAGATTCTCTGGTTGTTATAAATTTTTTTTTTTATTTAACCAATGAAATTTGAATTAGTTGTAATTTAATATCCGCCCTGTCCCAGAAAAGAAAGGGCATCTCGAACAGGAGATTTCTATCTAATGCTTTGATAGCACTTGCTTTATTAAGCTTGATGCAGTGAGGGTCAGAAGAGCTAGGTAACTATATCTTTTAAAATGATGTCATATACATGTTTAGCGTTGTTTGTGATTAACCTTGCCTGGGGCGTACTGACATCTATTGTCTATTTTGAGTGTTTCTCCTGATACTTGACATGGAATACAATCTCATCGAAATCTATCAGATACGCTACTGATAAATGTGTCTAGCCATTGAAATTGCTGTGCGACATTTATAATTGCGTTAGAATAATTGAAGGACAAAATAAAGAAGTATTCACTCGCGCAGGACTCGTAAACACATCCGACCCACAGTGCGTCGCCGACGCCTCCCTTTTCTTAATATGGCTGAAATTGTATCAAGATATGCTCTATTACTAATCTCCGTATATCCACACTTCCGCAGTAAATTTGGATATGGCCATATTCAGAGTTTATCATTGTTTCCTTAATTTCCTTGCTTATCGTATTCACTTAGTTTTAAGATAGTACTTTTATTATTATATAGAGATCGAAGAAAGGGTGTGGTTTGGAAACACACATGCCCTTTGTGGCGTACAGTGCAGTCTTGCAATGGGTGTTGCCTGTGGTTAAACATTGTAGATCAATCCTAAAGTCTATTAGTTTGATTACGTCCGATCAAATTGGGCCATGCAACCATTGGCGTGTGTTGTCGCCGTAACAAAATAGGATAAATTTGTCTATTATAGCCAATCATGAGATAGAAAATACGCAAAAGATTCAACATCCAGCGTCTTAGTGGTTCGTTTCTGAAGCCAATCTTGGCTCAACAGGTTGTACTTCGTATTGACATATGAGTGAGAAGCTTTCTACTCGCGTTGATCTCGATCCGTCCATTTTTCATGATAAATAAGGCGAATGTGTCGTTATCTTTTATTAGTAAAGTACTTTAAAGCGTTTTATGAAAGCTTTGATTGAACTCGGGTACTTTATTTTAGCATTTATATATGGCCGACCATAGTCGAGCTGGTGGCTGTTTTAAACACCAATGTCTGCTTGGTACATGGCATTCTGTCATTGACGGTTGCTGTTCGCTGTGTGTGTTTCTCAAGGTGCAGTTTATTATGCCAAAAGTCAAGGAACGCTCCGAGAAATGGTCTACAACATCTATGCTTGGCGGCAGAATTTGCAATTATAAAGGAATATTTCAATTTATTTTGCACAATTAGCTGTCCTAGACTCGAACCATCTCGAATTCTAGAGCGTCGCTCGTTATGACATACTGTATCAGAGATATCAATCTGTTAAGAACAATTGTCGCTGGAAATCCATCGGTTCTCCGATATGAGAAAAGATGGTCACTCTTGTGCGTGGTAATATCATAAATGTCTCCTCCTTGTAATATTATGTAGTCCGCTTAGAAATCATCTTCGTGTTATTGTATACAACGCTCGATGTTGGTTCAGTCCTTTATTTTAATGGGACAGTTGAGTATCGGCGTGGTCGAACATTCCTGCTAGTGGGCGTAACTCGGTCATTCTGCGTTAGGGTTTTTCTCCTCTGTCGAAAACATAAGTTAAGTGACAAGTGCACTGCACATCAAAGTTCATAATAGCAACGCCTCCGCAATGGTGCATCACTCACTGATGTGTTCTGTGATGTGTGCTAACAATTCTTTGCACAGAAATAAAGTCAGATAGATAATAAATGTTTGCTACACTTCGCCCCGGACCGACTACTACGATCATACAAGCGTCTGCCGTTATGACGAATGTTACCTAGGAAGCCTTCCCACTAGTTACCGATCCGTCCTTCCCAGTAAAACAGGAAGCATTACTTCTATCTGAGAACAGTAATTTTCTAATCTTAATAGTTTTGCGCAGTATCACCTGCTGTATAACATCTCTCCTCGGGTACTTATTTAAATCAGACAGAGAGGGTGTGATCTGGAAAGCATCCTATTGCTTTCGTGAATCATTTATTATTTGGTCATTTGCTTGGTGTGTCTCTTGTGGTTTAACAGGTGAGGACATACCATACCAAAGTAAAACAAACCCGAAATGGGCATCAACAATGCTTGTTGTGTCAAATATTTGCAATAATTTATGAAGTAATAATTAAAAATAATTTATTCACTCCAGCCTGACTCAGTACGTCTGATAATAATCACTATCGACTAATACATGCTATTCTCCGTTTTATGTTACAATGTGCAGTAGGTTCTATCCACTAGTCCGATATCACACCTGTACCCAGATATAAATGAATGGCATCTTTACGTAGAATACATTTTTCTTTAATTCTCCTGCTTTCGATTATCATTCTGCTTATTTTGATAACTCTTTGGGTAATTAGTTTAAATTCATGGTAAAGGGTTGCTTTGGTATTACCTCTAATTTAATATTTAAATTATTATTATATATTATATTATTTATATATTATTATATTATTATTATTATTTAATATATATTTATATATATATATTATATGTTTGATTTATTTATATTCTTTATATTAACTGTATGTAGTGATGTGTATATTAGTGTTGAGTAGGAGTTGCTACGAATATACTAACCCTACTATTACTATTATTAAGTATTTACACGACTAGTAAAATGAGAATGAGAAATATTTTTTTGCCGTCTGTAGAGAAAATAAAGAAATAATATTTCCATAAGAATAGTTAGAATTTAT
The DNA here is from genome assembly GCA_015478945.1 of Trachelipus rathkii. Classification (NCBI taxonomy): domain Eukaryota; kingdom Metazoa; phylum Arthropoda; class Malacostraca; order Isopoda; family Trachelipodidae; genus Trachelipus; species Trachelipus rathkii. Next base: position 28,633 of record JABUQX010128963.1, on the reverse strand, counting down.
GGCGATTTTCGTAGTCACATTCAGTTTTTTCTTTAGCGATTAGATAGATCGACAGTTAAGAAACTTTCATTAGAAAATAATCGACATGTTTTATTTATCTTGTTAGGAAAATTTAGAGTACACAACGTCTGCATAAGTAAAAAATCCTTACTGAACTGAAGTTTATTTTAAAATGCTGATTTTGTATTGAAGGTAAGGTTGGTGGTCAGGACGTGAATTGATGTAGTTTTTAGCTTTGCAAAAATTTTGAGATTCACTGTTTCGAGATGTTCTTCAAGTTTAAAAAATCTTTAGAAAATAGAAATTATGATTTGAAATAATGTGTCTCTAAAATGACTATTTTTACTACACAACAATTAGGCTGATCACTGTTTATGTGAATCAAAGTTCAGTGTGGATTATCTTGGAAATATGTAAGCAATAGGTTTTCTATTGCCAGTTCTTTTGCTGAAAAATCCCCTGTAGAGAAAAATTACACGATAAATTTCGCCTCGTTTCTCTCTTCCCACCATAAAATATAATCAGAGATATACTGATTCAGTTTGGTGTTCTTTTGATTTTTCCAAAAAAATAGCCAGTAAAAGATTAGAATTTAGAAATTTCATCTCAAAAATAATTTTCTTTTATATCGGTTCGAAGAAATTGCGATTTCTCGAGAGATAAAGTTCTTCCTCGTTAATATTTTTTCTAACCGCAGAAGCTCTCGAAATTAGCATCAATTCTTGAGTTCAGCGAGTAGAAAGACTGCAGTCTTATGAGAGTGTTTCACATAACTAAAATCAGTCGAGTCTAGTGACTCGTTTGATGTCATACTATACGACTTTTTATCTAATACTTAGTTGAATCTTGTTAAAATATTAGGGATATATTGTGATATATATGACGCAATAATAGAATAATTGTAGTCTTCAGTTACTTAATTATGTTATTTTTTGTCAGAATCTTGTGCTGTATATATCTACTATTATGTATCATTAATATAATTCTATTATACCTAATATAGATATATTATTTATACTATACTATTATTTATTTGTTATCTAAATATATAAATCTATTATGCTTTACCTAAATAGATATTTCTTATATAAACAGATTTTAATCCAATATCTTTTATTATCCTCATCTATATGGTAAGTTCATTATACTTTCTTATAGTAGTTATAAATTGTGTATGAAATTAGTAGGAATAGATAAACTAGTATATATTTTTATGTTTTTTGATTTTTACTTATTCACTTATTTAATGTATCATATATGTTACCTATAAATTTAGGTATATATCATATAATCCAATAGATGAATATTAGATAGTTATAGTAATATGTATAGTGGTGCGACAAATCTGACGGGCCAAAAACTGAAGGCTGCTTCTGATCTTTCGCTAAACTGGACAAAACCTAATTCCTTTACTTTTTGCGCTCTATTTGGTACTTTTTTTGGAATATCTTTGTCATCTAATTGTTTTATGTGAGACTTTTGCTCTGATTTTGTGTACCGTTTGACGTTTTTTTTTTACGGAAGATAATTCCTGTGTCTCAGCTCTCATATGGTGATAGGCACCTATCCTCTCGTGCTTAAAAGGTTCTAAACCCTTTGTATAGTCAATTAGTCTTACTTTTAGGATTTATTTAGCCACTTTTTTCCCTTGCCGCAAAATACTTCCTTGTGTTCCATTATGTTGGATTTCGAGTATTTTGTTTGGATCTAGCCATCCTCTCATCATCTCTTGTAGGTAATTTCTTGGTAGGGATATTTTTATCCCACTGGCAGCCCGCATTCTGTCGAACGGCAAGAGAGTTGAGAGATTATATGTTGGAAGGTTTTCTTGCAGAAATCCAATCATGGTCGGCTTAGGTCTGGACTTGGTAAGTTTTCATCATTTATTTATTTTCGGCAGTTTTTGATAATGTGTCCATAACCTAGGGTCTCTCATTATGTCGTGTGACTCGTCACGATTTGTTTACAGTCGTGGGAGATCCTGTTTTTATGGATTGTTTATCCCCAAAAGGGGGTGAGACTTTCCCAGAAGAGGATCTTTATCGGTTGAACCTCAGAAGGTTTTAAGACTGAACGATTAGGGTGCAGGTCCTTTCTTTGTTTCCAACTCGATTTGTATCGTGCTCGTACATGCCTCTTAAATCGGATCGTGTTTCAATACATAGTCTTTCTATCAGTTTCTCTGGTTGGACTATTTTAATCAATTTGAAATATAATGGTGAAAGAAAATAATAGGTTCAAGTGAATTATATAACTTTCTTCGTATTTAATCGCTTTAATGTAAAAGTTATCCACTCTGATAAGACCCACCTCTATTGTCGATACTTATTTGAAGGAATATTAGAACTAATCTGCCTTTTTCAATAACTGGGTAATTATTGGATACTATTATATGTTAGAATTTAAACTAACATCATTCAGGCGAAGTTGGTGTGATGACTCCATAGGTTCATTCCCTATAAGGGGTGCTGCCTCTCTTAGCCGCCAAGGCCTCAATAATTACGTCCTGAAAATAAACCTTGCCCTTAGGCTACTAACGAATCAGAGTGTGAAATTGTGCACCTTACTGAAAAGCCTATTCTTGAAGAAATCCGACGGTAAATTAACTCGCTCGTGAGACGAGAAATTACGTCCCTCTGTAGTTCCCACCGTAATGCGTGTTAGACGACTGCTTCCCGCATAACATTACTATTAAAAATTGTCTTGAGGTTAGGATGAGAAATTTGGAGACTGTGGGTACTGAGGAGTGCGGAGAGTCAGGAGGACTGGAGACGAAGTTGAGAGTCGATTCGTGAGTTCAGGCGGACCCTCCCCCCGGATAGGGTGTCTCACAAAGTTGAAATTATCAAGTTAAAGGATGAAGAGGAAACATGGACATTGAAATTAGCACAAGATACAGTGAGAGGAATTGAAGGGAAAGGAAAGGAGGGTATCAGATTGGAAGGTAAGGCATGCCGAGGAAAAGGTGGAAGGAAGAAGAATGATGATAGGAGATCTTTGAAGAAGCCGATTCAGTAGTTGGTGTAGTGCACGTGCGGAGCTCAGTGTGCTGAGGTACCCACGAGTTATTAATTATTTTTGATGTTTAGATATACAAATCGCTTATGTTGTTTTCGTTTTGAGATAGGTTATCAGACGTCGGTAGATTAGAAATAACTGGGTTCAGAACATAGAACACAAAATACAATCAATCATCTAAATTAAATAAATAAATAAATAAATAATATAGAGAAATATATGTCTACTACAATTTTCATTTCTATTTTTATAACATTACATAAAATTTACGCTCTAATTTTACATTACTCCTAAAGCAGTGTAAATCCACTACAATTTCAAAATAGCCTTACTATGCAACCTCCCTCCTGAATACCATTTCTTTATTGGTAGCTCTAGTTGAAATGATGTCTGAATTGAAGTTAAAGGTCCCAAATGTTATTGCTCTGTCAAGGAAAGAATTTGTCTGTTTGAGGTGTTACATAGTCCCGATAAAATCAGAATCACGAATATCATGCTATTACCAATGACGACTATTCCAAAGACTCATCAACCTCTCTTTTTAGAATCCAGTTGTGTCTCTTAATTATGATTCTATTTGGAGTCTATTTTTTCGCAGTTCAACCTCTATGTTTATCTATTGCAATTAATGTTGCAAAATTTTTACTAAAATTGGCATGTATTACATAACTAATAGAATCAGTGAAATACACTAATATTTCAAAAGCAATCCTGCAGGCTCATACCCTCGTGCATGCTCAGTTAAGGATGAGTAATCATTATTTTATTCTTGAAATTGGAATTCGAGAGATTAATAGTTATTCGAGATAATAGAGTGTTTAATGAATTAAGGACTGTAAGCAAATTGATAAATCTGAACATATGTTCGTATGATACTACTGAGAGGACCAACGAAGGTTTATTTCGACTTGCTATCACGCTTGTACAAAGTGTAAATTCAACTACTAAAATGAATTATGCTCGCTGGAACATATAGGTTGAATGTATTGCTGTGGATTTTAACCTGAATGCGTAGTAGTGATGAGTGTTTGTTTGACGACGTAGCTAGTAAACCAGCGTAAGAGCAATACGCGTTATAAAGTGTTGACGAATGATATCTTTGACTTTTTGCTAACTGATTCATTACTAAGTTCTCCCAGCACTTAGATGACAACTAGCTTAAATTTTGAGTGTGAGGACGTTTGCATACAAATTAGATTCTGCAGGTCTCTTACTCAACTCAGGCTATTTTGTCGATTTAAACAGATCTAGTAATGGTGTAATTGTGGTACGTAGTAACAGTTATAACATTTTATCCCAGAGAGTGTGAGTTATATCAAGCCGTTAGAACAGCATAAGCTTTTTTAATGAACTGAGAGTAAGTAATTGTCATGAGACTCACACACATCACCACGGACACTCAGCAGCTACATGCACACTACCATACACCACACAACACACACATCACGAACACACATACAGCATCACACGACACACACATCTGTACAACATCTACTAAACACAACCACACACATGCCAAAACACTTCTCATCAACACAAACACACGACGACACAGCATCAACTATGACAATCATCCACATGCATCAAACGCAGAGCTAAGCAACTAGCGAATTTATAACTGTGGCTCTGAGCTATATGTCATATAGTCTCGAGTTTGTTTAAGAAGGTATGAATGATAATAAAAATTTAAACCAAATAAAATTTAATAGATAGATAAATAGAGAAATTAAACAAAGATTAATGTAATGGTTGTCCAAAATTATCAAGGATAGAGCAGGTGACGACAAAAGATAGAAAAGTTAAAAATAATTTAGAAAAATAGATTTAAAATAAAGTAAAGAAGAAATTAAAATAGAATTGAAACAAATTAAGACGAAGTATGATATGCAAAGTAGAGTGTCACTCACAGGATTCCAAATGAAACTGTTGCTAAAGAGAATTAATAATTGATATATAATAAAAGATATTAAAAGTAAATAATAAAAAAATACCCTATTAAAACCAATCGTGTTATTAAATTTGCCCAAATACTTAAGAAATCCTACAAAAGAAATAGTTAAAAATTAAATAAAAATTAAAAAATATATATAAAAGAATTTGAATTTGGTTAAGAAGTTAAAAAATGAAAAGAGCACATTAATATGCTGTGCCATTAAAGAATAAAACTAGTGTTACAGTAAGAAATATATATAGAAATACTCTTAAAAAAATATGAACATAAATTAATAATGAATTAATAATATAAAAGTAGAATAATAGAAGAAAGATATAGACCAAAGTTTGTAATTGGCTCTGATATTGGACTAAAGATCTTTACAAAAGAACAAGTTTGTGAAAAAGTTTATAATCTAATGATATTATGCGGAAATTTAAAAAATTGAAGTTTAAGATATAAAATAGGTAATTTACCATAAAAGTTTTGAATAGCATGTGAGGCTAAATGTGCATGAGATAGAAGATCGTTACCACAAGTGAGATATTTTAGACACGACAAAAGAATAGATCTACAAAAATATAAAAATTAAAATTAATAAAAAAAGAGTAGTGTTAGTACAAGGTATGAATTGGTATTAGATAGTAACACTATAAACGGTTGCACTTCTTTCAATATCTGTGTGAACATAAAAGCGATACAATATGTGGATAAAAGTTTTAATATTAAGAGATATATAAACATAAAATGTATAATAACGGTAGAGCTATAATTGGAGATGTGCGAGAAATAAAACTTGACAAGGAAGGTTAGTAATTTATAGATAGTAGAGCATTATGAAAAATGATTTTAATAGATGTATAAATTTACATAATACAATGCTGTACAGTAATCAGAATAAACATGTGCAAAATAGAAATCGTTAATAGCAAACTGCATTATGTGTTTAAATTATTGTAAAAAAAAAGCGAACAAACATGCAACAATGATGAGCCAAAGTGGTAAATAAAGTAGAGCGTTTTGTGAGTCTCTTGGGACGTTAAAAATCAATACTGATAAAACAATTACTAATAAAGTAAAATTAAGAAATTAAAAAAACCAAATGAAAGAAATAATGGCAAATAATAAAATTAAAATAAAATATCCTTTATATTATACATATTGAATAGTTTTACTTTATTTTGTTCACAAAAAAAAATAAGTATAGAAAAACTAAAATGGATGATTAAACAATGACAGTTGTAAAAAAAATAAAATGAATATAACATTGGTCAATAAACTAGAAATCAATAAAAAGAAATCGGATGCATACAAGAATAAGATGAATAATAAAGTAAAATCTTAGAATTGAGATAAAAAGTTAATACACAAAAGTCATAAATGTAAGAAACTTAATAAAATTATATAAAAAAATAGCTAAAATAATATATGTTGTTTCAAACATTTGGGAAAAAAAATATATTAGTTAACGTTTATAAGAAAATGAAATTTGAAAAATTGAAAATGTTTTTCTTTCAAGCGATTTAAGAAAGAATGGTGGTTATCTTTCTGCAATGACTGCAAACTGCAATTTGACGATGAATTTAACATGTATAGAAGCAAGAATCAGTTTATGTAAAACGGGTAAGTACAATTTCCTACTAGTGATAAAATTAATTAATCGGGATTTACTATACCTTCATCTTGTTGAGTACAATTAAGCGGTATATTATCATGTAGCCGATAAATAACTCCGAACTATTGGAGTAGATGACCCACTAAGATTATAAAAATTGAGCACTAGCATACACAATCACTACCACATGACCAATATCATTACCAAATCATACACTACATTCACACTTAGGCAGCAAACACTCACAGCCATCGACACATTACACTACACACATACGCACTAGCAAACACAGTACACACGAAAAACACTACACACATACGCACTAGCAAACACAGTACACAGATTAAATGCTAGATCATAGACCAGGAGTTGTTAGTAGGGAATTGAGCACAATAACGCTACTAACGCTTATAAAAACTATAAACAATGATTTTTTTTAAAACAATTAATTACTTGCTGCTTTAATATACGTTTCTCGTGCATTAACCGTGACTCACGCGACCGAACGGCGTAAATAATAGTCTGACACTGACATAACGAGTATCAAAACAATCGTTACTCCTCTGAGTCATGAAAAAAGGAGTGCGCGAGAAAACTGCGTATAGGTTTTGTTACCTTAATTTTGTAAGCAGTTAGCATAGTCCCAGGTCTATGAATCTCAGTATTTACAATGAGTCAAAACTCTCACCCTTAGTCCGGCCAGGCATCCGCCTAGCCTTCATCCCAACCGCCTATGATCGTATCCGACCTATTGGGATATCAGGTGTTGAGCTAGTACAAGATCATTGATTATGCGCATTGGTTAGTCCAGACAACATATTAAGCTGACCATATAATGTCAATCTTATCGACGAATAAATCCGCTATTAGCCCCAGAAAAAGGATGAACCATTGCGGTTTTATTAACACTATTATAAACAATAATCGACATGCTTGAAGACGTAAATAGGCATTAGCAATAATTTGGTCTATACCAAATTCTTCTACTAAAAAGTCTAATGCTTTCTTGGATCAGTCTCAGACTATATTACATCGTCCATGCGTTAATACCCTTTATAAGACCTTTAAAAGCGGTGATTACAGGAGCAGATTATTGACCCATAAAATTTAATTCCTGCTGTCACCATGGACGGCATTGAGACTCAGACCAAGACGAACTTAGACCTACGGGCGTCATCGACACATTTTATACCTTATCTGTGTGAACATAGCATTCTATCGCTCATCGACCGCGGCCATAGCATCCACCGCAGTCATTCTAGCTCACCACCAATACCGCGATCCGATAGTCATCTCTAGCCAAAGCTTAGTCGAAATGAGAATTTTCATCCCCGGTCATCCAGAAAATATGTTGTAACATTCCCACGTTATTCTGTCTACGTTGACGAGTCACTAGCTTAATCAATGTTATACCAGTATAACTAAGAGATCATCGCGCATTGAAGCAAAACACAGTAGCACACTCCACAGAACTGTATTAAAATCCCAAGGGCGATTGACGCATAGCTCCATTGAATTAGACGGTCGTTGTGTATAAGTTCCGTGAACCTAGAGGAGTACGTCCTATGCGTAATTGGGGTGGAAGAGTGTGTCCGTGATGTGGCTCGTGCGAGTATGTCCGAAGGCATGAGGGTCTCGCGTATCTTCTCAAACACCATCTGCGTACGGGTACGAGTGTGGATGATCTATTTATGCCACGTCTTTCTAGCAGCGGCGTATCAGTTTTTGAGCTTAACCTGTGCTGCGAGCCCGAATGAAACTGTGGCTTAAGTTTATCTCTCCCGTACCTACTGAGAGCGAGGTTTTAATAGTGGCTTCGGCGTATCCACTCCCTGGCTGTGTTCGGGGTATTATCTTCTTGTGAGTCGCCTTCCTTCTAAGAGTCGTTAGCCTAGACCCTCTTATCTAAATATGGTTGCTCCATTTCTCCCAGTCTTGGGTTGTATGGTCTACGTGTGTAAGTATATCCACTCCTTGGTACAATGTAGTGCGTTGCTTTAGGATTTATCATCCCTTGTGTATTAACTGGCAAACCTGAGTCTTAGCTCGTTCGTCGATGTGATTTTGTTCGTGTTTTCTGTTTGTAATTAATATGATTGCTATTTGTTCCGGGTTAAATATTGAGGACGACTGTTCAGATGGTAGAGAAATGGTATGAGTGGTTTTGTAAGGATTTTTTTTGTATTGCTAGTGTTACCTGAAGTATTGTCTGAGAATAGCAACGTGAGCCTTTAGGTTTTAGCTACGTTAGAACCTACGAGTGGATGCATGATTCATGTGTCTATTTTGCCCTTGAAGTAATTTTGCTAATGTCTATATTCGTTATGTTATCAATAAGTTCATAATTGAAGCGTCTTATATATACTCTCGAGAGTTATCTTAATCGGTATATATTGACACTTTTGATTCAATAAGAAGTAGCCGAAAATGTCAAATTCTTATAGGTCAAAGATGTTTGCGAGTATACTCACTTGTATAGGATTTGGGAAAAAGTTACCTTTGGAGGAAAAGACGATGTTGAATTAGCTTATACGTCTTTCCCTGTTACCTGTGGCTAGATCCAAAAAATGTTCAGAGCTCGATACTTATATTGACCCTGAATATTTCAATAGGGACTTGAATTTAGATCTATTTTAGGGCGGCGTAGTGGGAGCTTATGGGTAGGGGGACTGGCAGGACTTTGGGGTGGTTTTTCATTACTCGAATTACTGATTTAACTGCTTAAAGATCAGTAATAACTAATACAGCATTTTACTAGTGACATATTAATTCAAAGAAGCGTATTATTTATTGTCTTATAGGTTTATGATCAGAGTATAAAAATTTTGTTACTTTTAATTATTGTTAATGTTTGGTTTTAATAACTTTGTTATGTTGTGCATTTATCGTCTGTGATTATGATATTTATGGAGAGGCTTTGAGTTTTGATTGTGAGGTTGTGTGTGTACGTATCCTATTTTATGTGGGGTTGTGATAGTGGTTCATGTAGTAGGACGCTGAGCCTTTGAGCTTGTAAAGAAGACTTTGCAGGGGTGATGTGATAAGGGGGTCTCTGAAAGTCGTGACTGTGGATCGTGTGTGTGTGTGTGTGTGTGTGTATTTATTACTTATGTAGTCATTTACAATGTTAGATAGTGTTGGGTTTTGTATGTAGCCGTATGGGGAATAATCCATCTCCATGTTTGATGTATGAAGATTTTTTGTGGTGACTATTTTGCGCCATTTGTTATTTCCTGAAATTTCTTTATTTATGGTACATTACTGTGTTTGACAGTATATGAGAAAAGGGCTGATGTCCTTTTGTCAGACAGAATAATTTACATTGTGTCGTAATCGGTTCGTGAAAATGGGAGGTATAATGGGGTCTGGCATGCGCTTTAGTCTAAGTAGTTTGTAGTGTTACTCGCGTAAAGATCTTTGTACGTAATGTTGTGACCTTTACATTAAGTGTTTTATTCAGTCCATATTTCAATTTATTGCTTTGTCTATAGAAGTACTCGTTATTACGGTGAATTAGTTGTAATTTTGGATTCTGATCTTAGTGTTATTGAAGCTTTGCATCATAGGAAATATTTAGAGTTTACTACTGTTTAATTTATTATTATATTTTAGTTTCCTATGAGGTTATATGTATGATACTATTTGTGTTGTTGTGTATGTGTATGTAGATATTTGAATTATTAGTTTAATTGATAGTTAGTATATCTTTAATAAAGATTATTTTATGTTTGTGTTATAGGTTGCTATTTTCTATTTAGTGTGTTTTCCAGTTTTAAGGGCATATGAGTTGAGAAGCTGTCGTGATATTTTTTACATTTTTTTTATTTTGTGTGAAAAGTATTTTTAGATAATTTTTAAGGTCCTATTATACTAGATGCTTTAGCGTTTGACTTTTAAGGTTTTATTCCTTGGGTATTGTAGTGTTTCATTTTTGATCAGATTTGCGTTTGATATTGTTTAGGTTTTATTTTTAATATGTTTTTGTGAGAGTGTGCATTTGATAACATACGTGCTTTGGGACGATTAGAGTTTGTATTTTTGTTTCTCGATGTATTTTCTAGAGTGTTTTATAAGCGTTTTTAATTGTTTCGTTTGTAACGACATATGCTACATCTATGGATCAGCTGAGTATCTATAAAAGTGTTCTAACTGTATGCTTGAAATTAAGACAATGTGGTCTGATATATTCTTTAATGTTTTTTATATTTTATATTTTTCAATTGCATGTAAGATTGTCTTTTTTTCGTAAAAGTTTTAAGATTTTTATATATTATAAGTTTTGGTTGTTATTGTTTTATTTAGTTGTGATTTGTCGTAGTTGTCTTAGTTTTAGCTGTCTAGATATCCTAGTTGTAGTTGTCGACTAGTTTTTTGACAATTTCTTATACTTGTTTTGATTCGTTCCTCTTTTTTTCTTTAGAGTATAATTTAATTTGTCTAAAATGACATCGCTTGCTAATGTTTCTTTGTTATCTTTTATTGAAAATGGTCTAAATACTTGCTTTATTTTAATTTTATTATGTTCTGAAATTTTTTTTGGTTATAGTGGTTATTAATTTTTAAATTTTTTCTTTTTTTTTGTAAATTGATAATCTTAGATCATTTTGATACAGGTTATAGATTTATAAAATTGAGATTTTTTTTTTAAATTGCCAGCAACTTTACCCTAGCGTCAAGTTTTATGAAAAAAATTTTATATTATTTTTTGCCTTCTATATAGTTCGTATTTTATTTTGATGTTGCAAAATATATCACAATTTGATTTGTTTCATTTAACCTTGATTATTCTAGAAATGCTTATAGTTACTATTTCATTAAATTTAATTGGAAGTACACTTTCAGGGTTGTTGGTAGCTAAGATCGATATTAGTTATAAATTTTTTAAATAGATTTATTTTGATTAGTAATTTTAATATCGTTTATCATTTATTAGTATATATATTATGTGTTTATTTATATATTTTTTTTTATATTAAATTTTATTTTATTAGTTTTTATAGTTTATTAAATGTTTTTTTTAATTATTTTTGTATTTATTATCTTTTTTGTTATATAAGTTAATATTAATTATTATATATTGCATATAATCGCTTGAATTTCAAGGTTTATTATTTTTTATTATTTTATTTTTTTTAATTTTTATAGTAAATATTATTTATCTATTTACATGGATCTTAGATGACTAACATGCTATGCAGTGTATAATATCACTGTATAAAGTTGTGGGTAGTATGTGTTTGTGTGTGTCGTCAGTCAATGTGTGTTGTTTCGTGGTGTGCTTGTAGTTGCTCCTTTACATGTTTAGTAGGTTGGATAGATAATAAGATAGTATAATGTCATATAATGATTAACAGTTACTAATGTTGTGTGTGTGAAACGCTGTGTGTGTTGTGTAGTGTGATGCTGTGGTGTCGTTTTATATATATATTAGTTGTGTGTGTTAGTTTTAGTGGTCGGTGTGTTTAAGCTAGTGATGTTGCTTGTGTCGTTTTGTAGTGGCATCGTGTGTAGGTTTTTGTGAGATCTGTTGTCGTGTTGTTATGTGCTTTGTGTGTTTTGTTGTGTTGTGTTGATGTTTGTGTAGTGCTCATTTTATTCTCAGTTTCGAGTGGTACAATAGCTCTTAGAGTAGGTTATGATTTGTTATGAATTTAGGAATCAGTTTTGATAGAAATTTTGAGTAAGATTTATTGAATTGGCGTATATTGAAATAATTGAAGATTGGTTAATATTGTCTTAACAGAAATATGAGGCATAAGAACAGGTAGTGTGCTTCGAACGTACGATTTTGCGTTAATAATGCTTATAGTATAGTACGTCTTATGCTTTTGGCTAAATGTGGAACTTTGTTTATTGTTAGATCAAGTGCTGGCATATTTTCGATTGCTTCGTAGGGATTACCTGTTATGAGTTGTCGTCATTTAATTTTTAAAGCTTTCTTTGCTGTTCTGTGTGTCCTATTATTCTTATGTTAGTATAACGTTATAATAGTCGTGTCTCTTAAAACTGTGTTGTGTATAGACGTTTGGTGCTAACGTGCTCTTATATTTCTGGTTTAGTCATTATTATACACATTTTTAATGGAATACAAAGTTTTTATGATAAATGAGCATTTTCCTTTTTTATAAACTAATATATATATTTACAACCATTTTTAATACTGAGGCGTAAACATGTGACGTTGATTTATCAGATTATTATAAATAAGTACATCACTTTAGTAGTCCTCATAAAAAGTGGTTGTAAAAAGGGTTGTGATTTTTAGTTACAAATGTGTTGCCTGATATTGAGTTACATTTGAAAACGTGTGATGGTATAAATAAAGCCCATATAAATTTAATATAATTGGTGTATAAAATAAGTAAATACAGCTGTCACATTTTTATCATCATTCCATAGTATTCAGTCTTAATATGTTAATTATATATGTGTATACCATAGATATAATGATAGAGATGAATTCAGATGACAAAAATCAAAAGGGGTATAAGATAAAATTGGAAACAATTAGTATTTAATATCAGTAAATGACAATAATTGCGTTTTTGAAAAACTAAGAGAAAAAAATTTGAATTCGGACTTTTCTGTATATTTTTTTTTAGGTATTCTGTAACTAGTTACAACGTATATAATTTAGTGTCGCATAATTAATCCACAAACATGAGAAGTGAATTACTTTAATTGGGAATTTACAAACTAAAAGCCTAACAATATAGATCAATGAAATGTAATACAATGCAATTAGAATTATGCTTGTAATTCAATTGTAAATTTTGTAAATATTTCCATCCCAGAAGAAGAACTACTTTCACAGATATTTCTGGCTTGTAAAACCTACCTCGGAGAACATTGTGAGCTCTCATACTAGGCAGTTTTCAGCTATAAAATGGGAATGTTCTGATTCTTGAGTGTCAGCCTGGAGGGATGTCACATGTATGTCATTTAGTCGGTGAGGCCCGCTCTTAAAAATTTGACAAAAGGCAGTCAACATCTACGGAAAACAATTTGTAACAAAATTGGGATTTCATGATTATATATTCAAAATATCTTCGAAATTCATATACAGGAAAGATTGTGCTTGGGAAACATCATTTTTTCAGCCCTTCTGCTGAGAGTTGTTTCTTTTCATCATATATTAGCCCAGCATTAATAAATACTCTCTCACTTGGAACACTAATTGAGACAGGCTAAAGTATTTCCTGCAAGTTTACTCAAGCATGGGTAGTGGTCGCAAACCCGCCATCAGTTAATGTTTCAAACATCAACAGTACAAATATTGAAATTTTTGAGAGAGGTCAAATTTTTTTAATTCTAAATATATTGGTAGGTACATTGCTATTAACCTGGGCTTAAGTGTGCTCTGTTATCTTGCTAAAATCTGTCCTCAACTGACACATACTCAAGCTGAGAGAGCTGGTTCTCTCACCCCTCTCATCCACGCTCTGTCTTTATACTTATTTCGTCGATCTCCTTCATTCATCCTTATGTATACCAAGCCATCTCAACATACCTTTTTCAATCCTCGACACTACATCTTCTTTCACTCCATAACGCTCCCTAAAATTAACAAATTAACTTAATAAACTTTACTTAAAGTTTTAAGTCTTAGTTAAACTATAGGTGGTTGAATAAAACTTCTGACATCATACTTAATGACAATATTATTTATTGATGCAAAAATTAAATTGTGGCAGTATCCATGTACCAAATCATGAAAACGACTGATAAACACTAATGTGAACAATAGCCTTGCATCTCCTTGGAAAGTTTGGGTAAGTCAGGTTTGTATGTTGTTGTTTTTAATTTTAGGCGCTATTCCAGGTTCTCATCAATAAGATTACTTCTCAACTTACTCTTGATAAGGTTCATGCTTGAAAATGATTGTGTCCATGAATATGTAGACCCGAATAAGGAAAAAACAGCAAATGCTAGTTTTTTAGCTGATTATATAGGCAGGAATACTACCAGAGTGTTAAAAACAATATATCTTCCATCTCCAGGCCTTTTCAAAGTTTATCACTTCGTGAACTAAGTTCACATTTGTTTTTCTCCAATATTTCTATATCAGCACAAAGACGTTCAAATTTCGAGCGCCACATTTTTTGTGTTTTAAATCCAGCAATTGCATTTCAAAGTTACCACCAATGTCAATATTAAAAGAAGAAAAATTTAATTCTGTTACAGTAGCATTAAGAGGTTTTTTAACAAAAACTAACGTCGCTTTGCTGTTTCTGAATTCCTGAAACCTGTTGAGAAAAGCTTTCCTCATATTTAAAAGTGTTGTTTTGAAAGATATGACTTGATGATACGCGTACCTTTAATCTTTCTGGAAATGTTTTTTCATTAAAGTCACTTCAGAGCACTTGCCTAAAGATAAAGACACATAAACACCAACTAAGTGTGTAAAAATAGAAATGAAAATCAGTCATCGCGGTAGTTTCAATCGCACGTGATGCTTTGTGAAGACACACATCAAGGGGTTCAAAGAGCAGCATGTGGCTCGCGAGCCGCGGTTTGCCGACCATTGAGCGTGGTTAAACATTGATATTATCATAATTTGTTGTTTTTCTTGGTGATTGTTTTCAATCATTTGCACAGCATCTTTTGGAAATGCTTGTGTTTCTTCATCACCACTGAACTGTAGAAATTCTTCCAGTGAATCTGTTATTGATTTACTTGTAGAAGGTGCTGGTTCTGTAGATTTCGTTTTTTTTCTTTTAATGGTGGAGAATAAATAGACTGTTCGAATGAAGTTTTTCAGCTGCAACACTAAGGACGATTGAACTCTGTTCTAAAATTGTCCTTACAAAAAAACTTGCCTTTATAACGAGAATCTAAGTAAGTTGCAATAGTATGAAGGTCATGAACTTCATGCTGTGAGATCATGAGTCATCATTACACAGTTGAGTCGAGGCCCATGTCTCGCATTTAAAGCTTGCGTTCAGATTCATCTTAAGTATTTTTATTATAAAATTCTTTATCAAATCGACAATAGATATCTTTCACAAACATCCGCAGAGCAAGCGCGTATGTTATTCCATCGGCCATATATAGGACACAGATCAAGCGCTGAGGTAAATATATATATATAAGAGTAGCAGGAAGATAGTATATAGCGTTATTAAGGGTTATATATATATATATATATATAAGAAAGATATATATTTATAGATATATGTGTGTTGTTGTTATATATATATATATTATTGGCGTATATATATATATATATATATATATATATATATATAATTTCTTTTTCTTACAATAATTTGAATATCTGCAATCAATATGAAAAATCAACAACCACATTACCATTACCAACACATTTCCTGAGAAAACGTTGGTATTGGCTATATGTTGGTTGGCTACAGTTATTGGCTGTTGCTATTGTTGGTGCTAGAAGGGCAAAGTTGTTATTATTGATATGGCTGGCTGTATACAGGTATATTAGATATTGAGTTAGGCAAAGCGAGTGCAAAGAGTTATATATATATATATATATATATTATTGGGGCTGGTTGGTTGCTGGTTGTTGTTATTACGATATAGCGCGTATATTGGTATGTTGTTAAGGATAGTTACATAGCATATAAAGGTATATTGGCTGTTATTAAGGTTAATATGTTATTTTGAGTGCATATACATATACATATGCTAGCATATATATATATATGTTGCTGGGCAAGAGCAGAGCAGCAAAGGATAGCAAGGCGTTAAGCAAGTATATATATATACAGTGCATGGTTATGCTTATATACTATACAGCTATAAGGCTATGTATTGTTACAGCGCTGGGTTGGTGCTACAGCTGCTGGAACAGTTGGAGCATACAGTTAAGGCTGGCTACATAAGTATATGGAGTATGATATTATATATGATATATATATATACATGCTATATAGCATAATTCATATTAGGTGTATACAACGAGTTTAGCAGGCCCATTGATTATGTTTCATATAAATCACCAACTTCCCGATGCTTACAACTACATGTTAAAGGTATATCAAAAAGATAACTGTTAGTTTCATTTATTTATTAATATCCTTTTCTTGTTATTTTATGGCCACATCAATAAAAATATAATTTTTTAATATGTTAATGTTATCTTAACAATGCTTAAATAATATTGATTTTATTATCTGAATTCCATTAAATTATATACTTTTTAGAGCTGATTTGCAGGGGGTAGAAGCTGTAATCTTGCTGAACCTAATAAGATATTCAACATTTCATATTTTATATCTTTATTATAATATCTATGATCACATTGCGGTCTTAAATAAAGATACCTACAAGAGACTTTTATAGGGATAATATTAATTATTTATCGCACCTTTAATTTAAATATATTAAATAAAATATGAAAAAGTTCACAAAATATTAACCTAGCGGCGCTTGTATGGGAGGCCGAACTGTCCTTCCTCCCTCGGTGGTCGCATTTAGAGCCGGTGGGAGAAATGATTCTTATTGGTTACTTTAAAATCTATGTCTTCTATTAACTTGTGAAGTCAGGGAAACTTAAAACTAATTTACCTTTACATGAGCGACAAAAGATTCTTGCATTTCCAATTTCGATGGCTTTTGCCTTTATACTGAGTGCCCTAGCTTCTCACAAACAATATAGATTTTAAAGCTATTATTTTATAGTATTAAAAAGTCAGCATATATACATATATATATAGAATAGTATATATATAGTTAGCATAGTTATATATGTTAAGTATATATATATATATATATATATATATATATATATAAAGTTATATATATATATACATAGGCATATATATATATATACAAGTAAAAAAAGGGTCAACCTAAGAATTTGTGTCCCCTCAATTACTCTGGCTTTTGATGCAATACAGCTGATTTAGGACAAACCATGTGGTTGCCAAGTTTTAGCCGACCCACTTTTGGAAGTTATATAAAAGAACCAAAAAATTGTCAAAATTTAATGTTAAAAATCCTTAAATTCTTCACATAAAAAAAAAATGCTTAATATTTGTTAGAATGTATATATATTTCTTACACAAGATGCAGAATTTAATTATAAACTATTTTATTCCTTTTCTTGGTGTTTTCTTGTAACACCTATATTTAAAAAGTTATATACAGAAAACTAAAAACAAATACTTTTTTTTTCCAAAAATTGACTCATTTAAAATCTATTTGGTTGTTTTTTTCAGATACATAATAAATAAATACCATCAATTTTAATATATTTAGCGATGTCTACAAGAAAAACAGCAAATAAATCAAATAAATACATTGTGGATGAATGCTTTAAACCCTTAGAATTTCCTTTTGGAAAACTTCCCACTTTAAAGCAAGTGCTTGAAAGATGTCTTTACTTTACTATAGGAAAGACAGTGTTCAGAGAGATGTTAGTGTGGAACTATTCAATCTATGGGTAAATTATAATGTTTATCCAATATCTGTCATTGGAATTAAAACAAAGCTCAGCAGTTACATTGAAAATTTTTATAAATTTGTGAACTATAGAAAAGAAAAGAATACAAAAATATGAAACAGATGCAGCAGGTTTACACAAAAAATAAACTATTTAATGTACATCAAAAAGACCAGAAACTGGCAGAAATTGAAAAGACACAAGTTTTATGAGGAGTATAACAAAAGCTTTAGACCCGCTAAAGCATTTATCACATACTCATCTCAAACTACAAATTATATTAACATCCAGTAGGTGAGAGATAAAAGTGTTTTATAGAATTTTTCCATTTTCAGGATCAAAAACCAAACAGGCATGGCTACTGCACTTCTAAGCTAGTTCCCGAAACACCTTTGAAGTCATAAATTCATAAAAAAGAGTTATTCAAGAAAGTCTTAGTTCAAAGAAATCTAGGAAACTGGATTCTTCTGAGACGAAAGAAAGCCGTCTTTCTCAAGGACCTTTGATAGATACGCATTCAGCATCGGTGTCAAAGTTAGAGAAACAAATGCTGAAATCAATACTGCGGCGGCTATTACCACTCCAAATTCTCTAAACCCTGACAGCAGTGAGAATGTCAAGTTCTTAGCAAAATCGAACAAGGCTACGAATGCTACTGAAATGTGTGACAGGTAAATTAAGTAGTTTTGTCATTAAAATTTCCAAAAAAAAAAAAATCTACAAATTACGCTTCATTAGACATTGAGATATATTCATACCAAATTCCTATTGAGAGCTATTTACATATAGTACTAAAAATCTCTTTTCAGGTATCAAATAAGTGATAGAGCTGGTGCAGCTGTTGCTTCTGCTACATTGGTAGATTTTGAAGTTATCCCCAAAGACAAAATGCAGCATGTTATTGACAAGTAAGTATTTCTATCATACATATTACTACTAAATACCTATCTACAATTATTTAGTTATAATTATTATAATAATAATTGCTTTAACACAACAATACCTTTCAGAAATAAATTAAGAGGAGAAAGGGAAAAATTGCGAGCAGAAGCGCAGAAAGAAGAAAAAATCCTATTCGAAAAGGTCGCAGGAATAGGCTTCGATGGCAGGCGAGATGCAACTCTTGTGAATTGTGAAATTAATGGGAAATAACACACTTCAACACTGCCGGAGGAGCATTATGCCATCACTGGTGAGCCAGGTAAGCAATCAAGTATCAAGCACCTATAAATTAAGAAAACTAAACTACCTATACAACATTCTACCTGGCGTTATTAGAAATTTATTTTTAGATGACTTTTACCTTGATCACATCACACCAAAAAGCGCCAAGGTAATAGATGTAGCTCATGGAATATTCAAATCACTACAGGGAACAGAGCTTCAAACAAGACTGAACTTAGCAAAGGCAGATGGAACCAATGTCAATACTGGTCATTAACGGTCCCATTAGATATTTGGAAATGTTTTTAGGAGTTCCATTAGGATATTTGCATTGCATCTAAATGAGTTACCTTTAAGGTATTATTGTTTTTATGAAACTCTGATAGAACTGGTCAAAGGGCCAGATACAAGATTTCTTCTGGAGCCATTGGCCTACAGCTGAATGGGCAACATGAGCCTAAATGGGGTGTTGCTGTTTAGGCCAAATTACAATCCAAAAATTCAAATTCTTTGGCAAATGGAATTCATCATTGATGACTTATCGACTAACCAGTACTATGCTTATCGCATCTGTTAGGGTATAACTAAATAAAGATGATGATTTACCCTTTAGGTTCTATAGCCTATGAACCAATCTCGTTGGCTAACATTAGCATGCAGAATCTTATGTGTATCCATTTCCAAACCTACTAATAGTTAAGCTGATTGCCAAATTTTATCCAAATGGTGTATTTTCCTAGTTGGTTTGATATTAAGATAATAAATATTTAACTGACGGTCCCAAAAACCCATTTAATGTGATTCAAAGAATCAAATTTCCTATTCAAACAAGTAGGAACATTATAAATTTATAGATAATAACAGTTATTTTGCTCTCATGGTGAAATATTCTCATTGAAGGAATGACGAGGATGAAGATGTCGAAGCGAGTGGTAAATAAAGTTTACTTGAAAGCGCCCTATAGAGTATCTCTTTCACATGGTGGGGCGAAGATGATTTTGTAGGGAACGGTTGATAGTGATGATGATAAATGAAGCCAATGTTAGTGAAAGTAATTATCCCTCACGAATAAAGATGTAAGAGTGTTTTTAAAGCCCAATATTAATTTCAAAGCTATGTTATTATAAATGACCCCAATTTCCCAATATAAAACCCCTTCCACTGGTTTTGAGACTGATTGAAGAAGATAAAAAACTTGAATTTATCGAAAACCCACTTAAGTTAAGACATGAGTGTCACAGCCAAATGTTGAAAGACATTTAAAACTTGCTACTGAAGCTTCAGCATCTGTGCTGGACACAATCGTGCAGAGATGCCACTGAAACAAAATACCACAGGGTCCAGGAAAGCCACATTGAAAAACCAAATTCAAAAAGGGCTTTTTAATTTTAATCGGTGTTTTATATTTTTTTCTGTTTTCTAATGTAAATAACCACTGCACTACAATTGTAAGTGATTTTATATTTCTTATTTGCATTTTAATAAGGGTAATATATTAAAAGTATCCGTTGTCATATTTTGTAGTATATGCCACTATTTCAACTAAAAACAATAAAAATTTAGATTTTGCAGTTTTATAAATATAGTTTTAGAAAAAAATGTTATTTCAATAAAACATGTTCTAATAATTTAATTCTGCATCATTTAGTACCTAATTGATGCTTGTAGCTTATTTTATAAAGCATTATGATTATTTTTGTATTTTTTAACCCATAAAAATGTCAAAAATTTTACATTTTGAGACTAAACCCGCGGTCGATAAAAATGCACAACCATTGACTTTTTCTTCATAATGTGCTTTCTTTTACAAACTCACAAGCCAGGCATTAGAGGGACACTCGATTTGTTAAAAATTTTTATTTTCTGAACACCCAATATATAAGCAGTAGTGAATAGCATAGTAAGAAATATATATAGGTATAGAGCAGCATAATAAGCGTTATATATATATATAGTATATATATGGTTATGTTATGTTATATATATGATAGAAAAGCAGCAGAGCATATATATATATAATATATATATTTAAGGTGTTACAAATTGTTGTCACAATGAAGGAGCCTATAGAGGTGTGGGCATTATGCATCATTGCTCAGTCCTCAGAAACTCTGCCCTCCAAAGTAAACATTAAAAAGTAGAAGCCAGTAAAATTGCACGGAATCTCATTGAATATGTGCACGTATCTTAAGAAGTGGTATTTCATTGGTTGATTTTAAGTGGAGTTTTCAGATCATCATTGGTTGCACAAGGCACTTTTGTATCATTGTTACATATTTTCAAAATGCGTGTGCACAGACTATTGAGATTCGTGGGTTATGTACTTAGAAGAGTCGATAATAACAAGTTATTGTCCTATCGTCGTGTCGTACTACATACACTAAAACAGAAGTTCGGGTCATATATTGCTTTGCAGCGTTAACGTACGCCTGTTCTGAAAAAAATATCCAAACCAGCTTCGGAGGGGACTGTTTCCTAAGTGAATGTTGTTATATGCCAATTCCTCTGTACACTCCTTATATATATATATATATATATATATATATATATATATATATATATATATATATATATATATATATATATATATATAATATAAGATAAATTCAAAGCTGTGAATCACAAGTTATGTGATATGAAGCCTGAGTATTAAACATTGTTGCAGGTATTTAAAGATCGATTAAAATTTTTAATACAGCAAATCGTCGAGTGGGCGATATGAAGTGTGGTGGTCAATAAATGCGTAGACAGTTTTTCAGGCGGTACATGAATCTGACATAAGGTTATTTACTGAGCTGTAGGTGAGCAGCATTGTGAATACAGCCTATGAAACATAGCCAGCAATATTAGAGATGAGCAGATTAGTGATCTCATGATGTATGCGTGAGGCCATCACAACCTCGTTCTCTTAAAAAAGCCAAACAAAAAATTTTTGCATAACCTTAAATCATTGATTTGGTACTCCCAATTCTCTTATTTACCTGTCCCACATGTACCTCACACCCCTATCATAAGATCTTTACCTGAATCTTTAAAACTTACCACCTCTAATACATCTTCAAATGGATTTTCAAACCTCCAACACACACTCCCCAAAACCACTCCTAATGTATACAAAATCTCAGTGTTTTAACCTCCGTAACTCTTGCTACATTGAGAAACAACAAATGACTCTTAGATGCAAAAACAACACAATGAAGACTTCATAAAAGATTCACAAAATTCTGCCTCCTACACCCACAGATCACAATCACAAAAATTAACCTTAATCACATGACCCCTATCATACAGGTACTTGATCCCCCTACAACGCAAAATAATTGAATCACTATGTATAAAAAATATCCCGAAACTATAACAAACTACTAAGCGAATATTCATTAGACCCCACACTTAACACATTATTGACCAATCATCACACCTTTTTTTCAAAAAATTTAACAAAAACATACATAATTAATTTATTTACTATTTCATTGATTTAAAATTTTTACACTTTTCATTGATTTAATATTAAAAAATTTTTTAGTCTTCCACCAACCGCATTCTGTCGGACAGAGGATCCAGCAAGGATCGAAAGCTCACGCCCTTCACAATCAGAAGACTGTCTCTTTATAAATATATTTCTTACAGAAAATGTGCTTTTTAAAATTAAAAGGCCTCCTATTCTCGCGCTGAAAAGATATATAGATGGTAGAGTATATATATATATATATATATATATATATATAAGTGAGCAGAGTTTGTTATGGTTATATATATATATATATATAAAGGAGTAAGAAAAGAGTAGTTGATATATAGTATATATATATTAATTTCATATATTTAAAGAGGTAGAAGCAAATTAAAGAAAATTTTCTGCGCTTCATTTAATATTTCTTACGATAAATATTAGTAATGAACTGTTCAACTCGATCTAAAGTAGTTAAGTTTTTCCGCATTTGAAAATTGCATTTTTTACCAAAAATTTGCACGTTTGTTGGTCGTCCGTAATACGGAGTAAGGGAAATAAGGGCTCATTTTAAAGCTTGATATTGGTTAGCTTTAAAGTGAGCAATCTACTTTTTTCCCCTAGGTAATATAGTGAAGTTCGTTATTATACCTGAAATGTCAGGTCTATTTCAGGTCATGTAGGCGAATTTGTCGTTTTTTGTTGTTTTTATTTTGTTATTATTTCAAAGATCTAACTGAAAGTGTATGAAAACACCAGTTGCATTATTTGATTTTCAATTCAGTTAGTGCTCAATATATTTTTTTATTTTGTAATATATGAATATTTATTTAATTTATATTTTTTATAGGTATATGTCCCCAGTCCACTAACTGGTGTCGTGTTCAAAATCAAACCAAATTATTTAGTTGGGATATTCTTCCTCTCATCGTTACATCAGGAAGTAAACTTCCATCAAATGGCCAAGTTTAATATTTTACACAATATGCGTCAAGTTGGTTTGAACTTCAGAGAAGCTGCGAACCTAACCTTAAGAGAGTTCACATTATTCTGGGCGAAAGCTAAAGTTCCAACTCAAGTGGCTAAACATGCCATCAATAAAGTGGAAAAATTGTATAAAGCATGGTCAAATATACAAAATAGTTCTTCACGGAAATCCAAAATTCAGGAAGAACGTGAACTTGCATTTAAATCTAAGCTAGAAGATCTATTTGACATTGCTACTGCAGATGCTGTATCACAAATGATTAAAACAGAAGATATTCAATTTCTCGAATTACAAAGACAGAAAGGACGTCCAGGCTACATGGCTGGTGTGTTGATTTAAAGTTGGCAAGGTTTGCGAAGAAAGGAAAGCTGACAGGAGAGCGAGATGGGAAGCTAAGGAGAAAGAACAATCTACTAGCAAACCTAAGAAACGTAATTTTTAATTTTTAAATAATTTTTCATTATTATTCTTACTCAAATACTCATCTTTTGTCTACGAAGTTCAACTCTCTTTCACAGAATGAACGAAAAAAGATTATCTCATTTAATTCTATTTTTTTCTCTCTTCTCTTCCACAGATGAAGAACAAATAGAGCTTTATTCGAGCTCTGATTCAGAACTATCAGAAAAAGAACCGATGGACACATTATACACTCCTGTTTTGGACAGTGAAGATCTTCCGGAATCAGGAAACCGCTGATGTTGAGGCATATGCTTCTGTCACCAAAAGAAAAAGACAACGCAGTGGAACTCAAGTTGTCACTCACTGAAAAACTATCCATGTTATTGGACAGATGCAACATTTCGGACAGGAACGCCATGTGAATATTATTTGCAACAGCTGAGGCGTTAGATGTTAATTAACACTGAAGAAATAATTCTGAGCCTCAGCACTATTAGAAGACGTAGAAATTCATTCAGGCAACAAAGACCAAAAAATAAAAAATAAATTTCAAAATAAGAAATTGGAGGGAACAGTTGTACACTGGGATGGTAAGATGATACCAAACATCCTCAAGAAAGAAAATGTAGAGAGGCTGGCCATTCTTGTGAGCAATGGAGAAGAGGAGCAGCTTTTAGGGGTACCAGCTTTAGAGAATAGTACAGGATATTCCCAGTCAAAAGCTGTAGCTGAATGTTTAAAAGACTGGGGGCTAGCGGAAAATGTAATAGCAATGTGTTTCGACACTACACCGTCAAACACGGGTCATGGTAAGGGAGCCTGTACTCTGCTGGAGAAAGTATTAGGAAAAGACCTGCTATATTTTGAAGGTGATCCTAAAAACACTTTTCGATTGCAAAAATGGGGTTCAATCCATTGGTCCTCAACCCAGCAATATATTCAAGAGATTCTGGGTCTCTTGGTCAATATAGACCAGACTCAGGGCCAAAGTAGGAATTGTGGACCAGATAATTCAAAATACCCTATTAAAATATCACACGAAGCAGGAGCTTTCTGCAAAGTGAGCTACAAGAATATCACCCAAGAGATGATTATCTAGAACAACTCAACCTATGGCTTAATTTTCATGGAAAGTCTCTCCTGAGAATGTGTAAAATTTAGGCTCCCGGAGCGTTCAGTCACGCCTGATGGATGGCAAAAGCCATTTATGCACTTAAAATATTTTTGTTTCTCGAAAGGTTTCCATTAACAGTAGGCGCAGAATATAACCTCGTTGAGGACATCAATTTATTATCGGCAGAAGTCGCAGCTGGCCTACCAGAGACAGTTGAGTCATTCCAATTATGAAGTGGCGGCCGGCACCCCAATCCCTGACCGCGCCAGAAAACGCGTAGGGCAGATGGAGCTGTTGGAGAGAAAGTGAAGGTACCAAGAGACAGGTTAAGCCAGCCCCGATTTACCACCATGAGTGAAGGTGGTACTGCGGTAGCGACAAGTGGTGAAACATAGTCGCACCAAGAATTGGTTATTGATCGATCCGAAGTGTGTGGAAGCCTTTAATTAGTCGTCTTGACGGTTGAGAAGTGCTAAATGATTCGGCCTCCCCCCCACCTAAAGTATGAGATGACCCAAATCATTCAGTGTTGTGTACATTGAAATCCCCTAAATAGAGGACCTCAGTATTTGGATGAGAAGATATAACAGTCTCAAAGTGAAGATATTCAAAAAGGCGTGAAAAATCTGTTCTGCCAAGTGAGAATGCAAAGCAGAAGCACAAGATTGCTACAGTAGCGAGAAGAAAGATTTTTAAGCCAGAACATCAAGGAAGTTGTAGAGATTCGAGATTCTGAGACGTGTTACAGAGTGTTTATGCTTACATAGGCAAACATAATTCACCCTTTAGACGGAAATGTGAAATAAGTTATAGTTGATATATAAACGAGATATGAGTATTTAGAATTCTTAGCTGGTCTGTGTGTCTCAGCCTAAGTTAAAAAGGTTAGTTGAATTAGAGAATTAGATATATTATGATGATATATATATATAGTATAGTATATATATATATATATATTATTATATATACATAAAGATATATACATATATATATATAAAGAGTATATATAGTATATACATATATATATATATATATATAAATATATATATATATATATATATATATATATGTTATAAGATATATATATATATATATATATATATATATATATATATATATATATATTATATATATATATATATTATATATATATATATATATATATATATATATATATATATATATATATATATTTTATGTCATGTGTAGGTGTGTGTGTAAGCGTGAGTAGAGAGAGAGAGATAGAGAGAGAGAGAGAGAGTATAAGATATAGAGTATATATATAGAGAGTATATATATAAGAGAGAGAGAGAGAGAGAGAGAGAGAGAGAGAGAGAGAGAGAGAGAGAGAGATTAGATATTTTTGTCACTTACTAAAATGGAAATATCATTAACAAAGGAGACTGATGAAACGCCATAAGAGTTGAATGGGGCATTCGTATTTAGCGTAAGTACTCTAGTTGTTGCGTGAAGCGTGCTTGAATGTTTCCCCTTAGTTTTACTTACTTAGATCTACCTTTTAAGTATCTTTTAAACTATTGTATATTTATCCCCTCAATTGCCATTTTTTTCATTTTACTTAACCGAATGTCATGATCAATCATGTGTAAAGCCTTTGTAAAATCTAATAATAATAATAGACTTAAACTCTAGACTTTATTCAGAACCACATATAAAAATTTGAAAATTTACAGGTTCGTTATACTATAACATAAAATCAAATAAAGATAATATTAACATATTGTCTGGTTATTGTTTTCCATAACATAATTCATAAGGCGTCTGTTGAAGGTAGACTTGCAATGTGAAGTTTTTATGTCAAGAGGTACCTTACTCCAAAACTTAGAAAGATTTGATATAAAATAAGATTTGTTCACCATCACTCTGGAGAAAAGAAGCCTTAAGCAGTGTTGTCTTGTAAAATATTCATGTGGCCATTCAAGATCATTTTGTAAATTACATAATAGACGTGCTTGTCCATTTTGGACATCATACATAAATTCTCCGAGTCTTAGCATATATAGCTGGTTCATATTCAAAATTTTGAGCACCGAAAGCACATTCCCACACATTACCACCAATTAAGTATCTCAGATTCCTGACCAGGTTATTAAATGCAACTTGGAGAATTCTGACACAATTGGTATTTGAGCCACCCAAGCAAGTATATGCAGAATAATATGAATATATAAAATGGTAAAATGCAGCATTTGAAAGGTCTTTAAAGGGAAAATCCACGTAAAGAGTAATTCACACCTCCAGCTCCGACCAATTTGTAGCAACAAACTAGATATACCTGTGAAAGCGCAAATTATTATGCAATATTAGACCAAGATAGTTAAAATATCTTTTTTCTATGGCCATACCAGCCATTTTAACATCAAAAGGTAAGTGGGGTCTAGGCGTACTAAGTAAGCATGCTTTTATATTTAAATGTTCTAATAACAGGTTTATTAGCATTGCTCCGAGTCTCAATAGATATCCGGTCATTCTCTGCATTGCTAAGGGCAACTTCATAGTCAGCGTTAGTAGTGCAAACAACCAAGTCATCTGCATACAAAAACAAAGTAAATAGGTTTGTCGTCTTTACAATACCATTGGTGAAAATTATAAAAAAAAGTAGAGGACTCAGACACGATCCTTGTGGAATACCGACCTACACAGGTAGAGGACGTGAGGAGTGGCCAATGAAATCCACTTACTGTCTCTTGTAAACAAAATAAGATGTAATAAGTTTTATTCAATGGATGACCTCTTATACAAGAAATACCGAAGTTAAAAAAAAAAAAAAAAAAAAAAAAAAACTTAAAAGTTTTATGTAGATATAACAGATTCAATGCATCGTCCTCTTTAGATTTGTTGGATCTAAAAACAAATAGAAGCTCATTAAACAAGCCGTGATCTTCAAACTATGAGCGGAGAAGATTATAGACAATCTTCCCAAATATCTTAGAGAAGGTCGGGAGAATCGAAATTGGTCTATAATTATTCTTATCCTTGATACTGCCAGATTTGAATATGGAAATCACCCGAGCTTTTATCAAAACATTAGGGAAGATGGATTCAATAGACTCGATAATGCAAGTATTAATTAAATATTCGCTCCAAAACGCAAGAGATATCTGTCACCAACTATGATAATTTAATAGGAGCAGGAGACCTATGAAAGTTATCATCACATTTCAGACCCAATAATATTTATCGGATTTCCTCTTTGGATACAGGGTACAAGTAAAGGGACATAGGGGAGCTCTCATATAGATCACCATTAGAAACCGAGCCATTACAGGCATGAAGCAATATCGGAAGATCAATAAAATAGTTATAAAAAATATTAACGATTTTAACAGGGTCTGTAACATCACCAATATTTTGGTTAAAGTCCAAGGACCTATCACAGTCTTTCCTATGAAAAAAATTAGCGATTTTAACAGGGTCTACAACATCACCGGTATTCTCGGCCAAAAACCAAGGACCAATCACATTCCTTCCTATGCAAAAGGCTGTTAACAGTTTGCCTCATTTTTGGGGG
>JABUQX010128962.1:20000-23645 GCA_015478945.1 Trachelipus rathkii | reverse complement strand
GTATATATATATAATATATATATATATATATATATATATATATATATATATATACTATATATATATATATATATATATATAATATAGGCCTTCTTTGGAATTGCCCCCCCCAATCGATATTTTAATCGATATTTTTTTTTTGGTAACATATCGAATTTTTTTTTTTTTGCATTCTTCTTTTCGATTTTTTTATTAACAATTATATTTGGTCTGGCAAAGTTACTTCTATTGTAATAATTATTATATATATATATATATATATCATTATTATACTATATATATATCATATATATATTATAATATAACTATATATATATATATTATAATATATATATATATAATATATATATAATATATATATATATAATATACTATATATATATATATTAAGATGGTCAGGGAATTTTTTTTTACCATGCTCACAATATGTAACTACGAGAACGGCCAGGTGCCTAAAGCTAAAACAAATTATATTATTTGGAATCAGCCGAAAAAATTCTAAGGATGGGATTTACCTTTTTTTTTTTTTGAATTTTTCCATTGAAATATATGCCTAAAGCGTGCTTCCTGAAATTCACGAAGACGCAACTTCTTATTAAAAGAAAGACTTTTTTTTTTTTTTTAACTAAAGAACACCCATAGGCTAAACCGCAAAGATGGCAGGAGTCGGGTCTCTCGGCCCTACCGTGGGACGACGGGGGGGACTAATCCCCCCCTCCGGGGATGTTCTCCGGAACCCCCGCTCTTGGTCTTTGGGTCGTCGCGGGCGGTTCCTCCGACCATCCCCTCCAGGGTGAAAACGCCCCCCCTCTGTCCCCCGTCGGCTCGAGCCCCTAATTTTTTTTAAATAAGTTTTGTTTTGTTTTTTTTAAATTTTCGACGAATAAAGAAAAAAGAAAAAAAAAAAAAAACCTTAAACTTTCCAAAGAAAAACAAAATTCTCTCTCCCAAATTTAGGGGGCTCGAGCCGACGGGGATCAGTGGGGCGGGGACGTTTCATACCCCTAAGGGGATGTCGAGAACCCCCGCGGACACCACAAGCAACCAAAAGAGCGGGGGTTCCGGAGGACCATCCCCGCGAGCGGGGCGGATTAGTCCCCCCCGTTCGTCCACCCGGCGAGGCCGAGAGACCCCCGACTCCTGCCATCTTTGCGGGTTTACCCTTGGTTATTCCTTTAGTTTAAAAAAAAAAAAAATTTCACTTCCAATAATAATAATAAACATAATAAAATCAATAATTAATAATAATAATCAATAATAAATAAATAATAATAACAATAAAATAATTAATAATAATAATAATAATAATAATAATAATAATAATAATACATAATAATAATAATAGTAATAATAATAATAATAATAAAAAATGGTAATAATAATCAATAATAATAATAATAATAATAATAATAATAATAATTAATAAATATATATATATATATATCATATATATATATATATTAATATATATATTATATATATATATATATAATATATATATATATTATATATATATATATATATATATATATATATATATATATATACTTATACTATATATTATATATATTATAATTTATATATATATAATTATTACAATAAGTAACTTCACCAAATATAATTTTAATAAAAAATTCGAAAAAATCAAAAAAAATCGATATACATATAAAAAAAAAATATCGATTAAAATATCGATTGGGGGGGGCAATTCCAAAGAAAGGCCCTATATATATATAATATATATTATATATATATATATATATATATTATATATATTATATATCATATATATATATATATATATATATATATACTATCATATATATACTTATATACATACTATATAATATAAATATATATATAATTATATTATATATATATACTATATATATATATATATATAATATATATATAATATATATATATATACTATATATATATATATATATATATATATATATATATATGGCGTCCATGGTTAATTTTTCTAACGTTCTTTGGTGAAGTTTTGTTAAAATGAAAAAATAAAATTTACCCTAGTAAGAGAAAATAAGCTATTCAATATTTACAGTATTTGGTGAAGCTCGATAAGTTTTTAATTCTTTTCTTTTTAATTTTTTATTTATATTTTAACGGTTCTTTCTTTAACCAATTTTACTTTTAATTATTAACTGCGAATGCGTGCTAAAAAAATGTTTCAAGATTGTCTTCCAATAATTTAATTATTTTTTATTTATCTGTTCTTATGGTATCTTATTTACATTACATTAAACAAAGAGGAATTAATATGTCAACCAGTGCCAGTGCTTTAATTCAGACTTTTTTTCCGGCGGGGATCTTACACCGTATACCGGGCGGGGGAGTGGTCAAATACTATAATACTATATATATATATATATATATATATATATAAATATATATATATATATATATCATATATATATAGTATTATATATTATATATACTATATATATATAATATATAATAACTATATATATATATATATATCATATACTATATATATTGTATTATATATCTAAAAGCCCCTCTTAAATCACTTTGAACATTTTTCTGGAATTAGCGACGGCAAGCGATAAAACGTGGGCTCTACAATGAAATATAGGGAATTTCACATTGTTTCATTTCCGAAATCATTCCGCGCACCCCCTTTATACTACCACTGAAATTCGCAGAACCGTCAAAAGAACATGATACTAATTTCTCGTAAAAAAGTTTTCGTTTTTTTAAAGCATCAGTCATAGCCAAAAAAATAATTGAATTTGCCGTTCATTTTTTTCTAATTCAACCCATACATAAAAAAACACCTTATCTCTTACTTCCATAAAAACCTGGAGCCTGGGACTACATAGCGGAACTGACAGTGACAATTCACTTTTGATTATTATGTTCGTGGATTCCATCTGCCATTACAGACCCTAATATCTACCACCAAAAATACCTTCATTTCTGTTTGTCCAACGACCTTCACCAACATTAAAAGCACATAACTCTAAAAGCGGTTAAATTACTACATTATGTCGATCTCTCACCTTTGGCCTTTAATCCAGTCCTCAAGAGGTTTGTTGTTTTTTACTAAAATCCTACGAACTAATGCTTCATATTTGGTGGTATGAGGTATTTCTTCTTTAGCTAAAAAATATGCGCTTCTAACTAACGCTGAAAAAGCTTCTCTGTTAACATTTTTCTCACTTTCACTCTGTTGAATCAATAGTGTTTGGACAGGAGCCCTTAAGCCCTGCAATCTAGCATTTTCCATTGAAATAGCCTTACAGTGCTTATCTGATTTTGAATGTTTTTCCAGTTTTCCTGAACATCCGGTAGCTTTTCTAAAATTATTAAAAGGCACTGATATAAAAACTCCACCTGTTTTTTGAAGCACATCTATGTCATTTTTTAAATGCACTTCACACAGCTACCAAAATGCACCACCCGGCCTTCAGTATGATCAACAGTTACAACGCCAGACGCTAAATCGTTTTCAATACTATATATATATATATATTTAATATATATGAACTATATATATATATACTTTATATATATATATATATATATATATTATATATATTATATATAATATATATCCGATGTAAAATCGATATATATATTATATATAGGATATAT
>JABUQX010128962.1:7500-15000 GCA_015478945.1 Trachelipus rathkii | reverse complement strand
GTTTTTTATTGGCCCCCAAATTAAAGCAGTCTCTTACGAGATTGTTTAGTTCGTAATGGAAAACTGTCAGAAACACAAAACGGGCGGGCGGCCCTCGGCTAGCATTCAAATCAGGTTGTGCTTCCAGGTTTCCTTGGAACATGTGAGAAAGCCTGAAACTATGCATATCCTTGCTATGTCACATGGTGATTGCTTTCCGTGATTAAATGTCTGCAATATCGTCTTTAAAACTACACTTTATGCGACTCACATCTGGACCTTCTTTCCCCACCATCCTTTGCCGCCATTAGTGATGAGCAGGTGAAATGTTTCACCAGGGACATCCTCTATATTTGAAAAACAGCGCTTTCAATGGGCGACTGGAATGAAAGTATGCTTGCTGAATATTGCTGATCTCTTATCAGGGACACACCAAACAGATGCCTACAAGAGGAAAGGACCAAAAAAATCATTTTAGTGTGTATGCTTGCTATAATAATCAAGAACACTGTACTACGTTCGATTGTAACCAATATGCCTATAAAATCATGAGGAGTGTGTCTACCAAAAAAAAAAACGGTACGCGATGGAGCTTTTTGTTTTCCATAATGTAACACAGCACCTTTTTGTTTATACAGAAATCACATATTTTCATGTAAAGGACAGAAAAAAAACTTTAAAATTTGTTCTGTGTTCAGTGTAATTATCAGAAAGGAAAGAAAAAAGAAAAAAGAAAAAAAAATTATGAAAGAAAGAATTATTATTATTATTATTATCTATATTATTATTATTATTATTATTATTATTATTATTATTAATTATTATTATTATTTATTATTATATTATTATTATTATTATTATTATTATATCATTATTATCACTTATTATTATTATTATTATTATTACTATTATTCATCTATTTATATACTTATTACTAATTATTCTCTATTATTATTATTATCTATTCATTATTATTATTATTATTATTATTATTATTATTATTATTATTATTATTATTATTATTATTATTATTATTATTATTATTATTATTATTATTATTATTATTATTATTATTATTATTATTATATTATATTATTATTATTATTATTATTATTATTATTATTACACTAGGCAATAAATCTCTACTCTTTAATATTAATATTAAATTCATTCTCGTAATCACGATTCTCTGTTTCGTTCACAGTTTTGCAATTCAAGCTTTCCAATGTTCTCATTCCCACATTTTCCATCCCAGCTCATTTTGAGAAGCACACTCTGTTACCTTTCTATGTTTTACTTTTCGTTAATCATATTAAATAATTATGTTTAAGGGGGGGGGGTATTTTTCCTCTTTTCTTCTGGCTAAGAACAGGCCTTGAAGTTTCACTGGCTGAGTTACCACCCGAAAGTTCAGCAAATCGCCCAAAGCGAGTAGATATTAAGTTGTTACTGTCGAAAGGCAAAAATATCTAATGTGAAGTAAAACTTTCTCGCAGTCTCTCCACAGAAAAAAATTATATCAAGTTGACATAAAATTTTCCATCAAACCCGGTTCCTATCATGAGTGAAAATTTTACGTCATTGTAATTGAAACATCAATGATATTTTATTTCTTGCCAACATGCTGTATAAGGCCAAAAGTAAAACCCATTACAGGTTATATTTAACTTCATAAGAAATGTAAAATTTCTTATATATATATATATATATATATATATATATATATATATATATATATATATATATATATATATATATATATATATATATATATATATATATATATATATATATATATATATATATATATATATATATATATATATATAAACAGCCTTGGTAGTATCACACCAAGAATTTTTACCATACTAACAAAATAGCATTTTTGTTAGTTTAATTTTCGTAGTCAATAAAATTAACTTTTATATAAAGCGAAGTTGAAAAAAAAATATTAATATATATAATATAAAAAATTTTGCATACTTTTTCTCATTATTAATTAAAAATTATTGTAAAATATTAAAAGGACGATAAAATAAAAAATGTCATATGGGTAGCTATTTAAATGTA
Organism: Trachelipus rathkii; assembly: GCA_015478945.1. Classification (NCBI taxonomy): domain Eukaryota; kingdom Metazoa; phylum Arthropoda; class Malacostraca; order Isopoda; family Trachelipodidae; genus Trachelipus; species Trachelipus rathkii. The sequence continues at coordinate 12,951 of JABUQX010128962.1, read as the reverse complement.
TTAATTTGAAATTTTAACAATATAGACTTTGACACAAGTTCATAGTATTTCGTTTCGATGTAAAGTATATCATATGCGATGAAAAGTAGTTTGATGAAAATTAAATCATTCGACCACGTATCATTATTTTTCTACGCGATATGAAATAGTTCCTATTTCAGCTATTTATTAATATTAGAAGAAGTTTCGTTAAAGATTAAAATCTAATTTAAAAATTAACATTAGCAATTTATATAAGGTTTTAAGGAATAATATCAGGTCAAACTAAATTAATTTTCGAAATGACAATCATCATTGGGTCATTGATTGATAGAATTGCGAATACTGATAACAAAAATTTCTTCCACTATGGTTGTAAAATAAAAAAAAGTATTTGATATACAGTACATTAAAACTATTTAATATCGCCAGCCAAACGCAACTAACGGTTGAGGGCGCTGCAAGCGCATCAAGATTATAATACAACACAAAGTTCAGTTACTTCAGTATTGTATCAACGCTCGTGGGAAGTGTTCGCATTTTGCGTCACAGTTTGTTAAAAAGGGCTCTTAAATGTAAACTTCGTAGTAATATCTACCTGATTGAAACTGAAGCTAATCAAATATTAGGTAGCAAACTACTCTCAAATAAACAAGTACTTCAAGTATTATTTTATAATATGAGATGTGCGAAGTCAAATTTACTCGAAAGTGCAAGACTTGTAATTTCCGAAGTGGTAAATTTTTGGCAAAAGGCAAGAATACCATATAGAGAAATTCAGCATCGCATATCTAAACTGGAAGCATTGTATAATGAATGGAGAAGTGTTCAGAAACATTGTTAACGAAAAGCTCCAACACAGGAGCAGAAAAAAAACTTAAATTTAACTAAAACATGAAGAACCTATTTAACATTGCTCATGTCAATGCCTTGGAACTTATGAAAATAGAGGAAGACAAACAATATCTTCTGTGCCAGAGGCAAAAGGAAGAAAGGGTGTTTTAGGAGTTATTGATAAAAAAAACAGCTAGAAAGGAAGAAAGAGTAAAGGAACGTTTAAGACAAGAAGATGAACGCAGGAAAAAGTATAAAAGAGATTCGGTGGTAAGTAAAAAAATTGATATAGAGGAGTCATTTGAAAATGAAACGTCATCTGAAGATGAAATCAAAGATACCGTCTGTACTTCACACCAGGTAAGCCCATCCGAACCATGGAAACATGGAACTATTAGTTTTATTAACACAAAGTTGGTTGCTGTTCTATATAAATGCAAAGTAAGTGACAGAGACTCTGTCTACATTTTCATGGCAACCGCAGAAGCTTTAAGTCACAACACTGATGATCTAATCATAAATCAAACTTCCATACAGAGAAACCATCAAAAGTTTCGTGAAAAAGAGCACTAGCAATAAAAAAAATTAGCAAAAAGTGCTGCAGCTAGTTTGCTGTCGTCCATTGAGATGGAAAACTCCTTCCGAAAATATTTGGAAAAGAGAAGGTCGACAGGGTTTCCTGTCAATTATATATGCAAATGGAAATGAATATATTCTGGGAGTTCCTAAGCTGCCTTCTGGCAGTGGAACCGATATTGCAGCCTGTGTTTACGACATGCTAATTGAAAATCAAATTCTGGATAAAGTCAAAGCCCTTTGTTGTGATACCACTGCGTCAAGCAATGGGAGAGTAAAGGGTGCTTGCGTGCTATTAGAACAGAAACTGAACAAAGACAAGACCTCTTATATTTACCATGAAGACATTACATATATGAATTAGTTTTAAAGTCTGCTTTTGAAGCATGCATTGCTGCCCTGTCGGAACCCGAAGCTTTAATATTTAAACGCTTTCATAAAGCCTGGATCAATATAGATGTCTCTAAATCTTCTATTGGAATCGAAGATCAGCTGGTTATGAACACTATTGGCAACTACAGAGATACCATCCTTCAATTTGCTAAATGGTAATTTTTAATTCAGCAGACAAGGGAGGATTATAAAAAGCTTTTACAGTGGTTATAATATTTTTAGGTGGATATGAAGCAGAAGCAATTAAATTTCATTCACCAGGTACTTTTCACCAATCCAGATGAATGGCCAAAGCTATTTATTGCATCAAAATATTTATTTTCCGAAATGAATTTAGTAAGTAAGACTCGGCAAAAATTCCTAGGATTAAGAGACAATTGTATATTGTAAAACTATCAATAAAATCTTGGTACAATGCTCCTTTAGCCTCCTTAGCAGCATCACAAGCTTTGAGGTTTATAAAAGATCTTTATAACTACAGTGAAATAAATGAAAAGATTTCTCGAGAAACAGTCAAAACATTTTTCGATCATTTATGGTACCTTACTGTTTATTTAGTTGGTATTCTCCTATTTTCTTATTAATAATATTAAACACGGAATGGTAAGACTTGAAAGATATTGTCCAATTTGTGATATTAAACTTAAGTTTTTATTAGATTATTTACTTAGTTTATTTAGAGAGTAGTATATAGTAAAAACGTAATATTTGATGTTTAATATAAATAAGCAATGTATCACTCCATATTCAAAGACTTGATATAAAAAGTAAATTTTTCAAATATATAATTGAAAAGCGAAAGTAAAATCTATATAATATTATTTTAAATATTTTTTTATTTTCTTATAAATTTATAAAAATTTTAAAATTTATATATGTTATATAATATTTTTTATTTATTTATATTTATTTTATTATATTGAATTTTTTATTTTTAATATTACACTTCTAAAATATTTTATGATTTCTTTCACTCCTTTTCCTTTTCTTCCTAATCAGAGGTGTCATACTTATTAAATAGGTGATAATTAAGATTAATCAATAATATATATAAATATATTAATATATACTTGAAAACATTTATTCCGTAATTATATGTTTCATGTATCTTTAAATAATAATTTTTACAGGATTTGTAGTAGGGAGCTACTAGCATGACCCCTCTTTTTAGGGTGAGTGTATAACTAGTAGTCTAAATAATTTATTATATAATACTACACATAAATATTAGATTTAGTGAGTACCTATTAATTACGGAGAGTATTAACTTATAACCTTAGATGATTTATATACAATTTACTATCGTTCAGATATTATTTACTATGGTTCTTTTATATTGGAAAGGGTACCAGCTTAATTACCCCCTATCATTAAATATAGGGGATGCCTGGTATCAATAACGACCTCGTAATACATAAGTATGATAAGCTTACTAATTTATATCCCCATATAAACGTTGAGAAAATAACCCAATGTATTGACAGAGATACCTATAAGTCACGTCAATCAAACATCTATAGCCAAGAGCGCTAGGTGAGTGAGATTGAAGTTAATACGCGATTAAGCTGGCTGCTCACTAGGGTATGTACTGTGAGTGAGCGGTATTAGCGGATGAGTATCATAGGTGCGAATTAGTGCGGAATTGCGGTGTGGATGACGGTGCGTGTAGAGCTAAGAGTCGGATAACTCACCTATGATAGTAGAATGACGTTGAGTGAAAATGAGGTTTTATTAAAAAAATATAAGCTCAAAATGTAGAATTATATTATATACCCTTTGGATTAACACATTTTCGACGTAAATAATATGGAATAAATAAAAAATAATATCTACTATATGAGCCTCACGCTTACGTTATTTACATACTAACCGGCTTATTTACTATCTATACCGCATTCCACTTACTCATCTCATCATTTCTCTTCCAAATCACATATTTATACCCTTTCATCACCCTAATCTAATAAGCCATTATATCTATATACCTTTAACTCCCAAAGAAAGTTCGGTTCTTTATAATATTAAATTAATTAATAATATATATTAATAATATATTTTACTATATTATTTTAATTTATTATTATATATAATTATTTATATTTTCTATATACATATATATTATATTTAAAATATATATTATATATGAGATAATAATAAGATTCCAAAGTTGAGCTTATGATAATAATGTATATCCTAAACAAACAAGGCGTGAATTAAATCCCTACTCATCATTACAGTATTTTTTCACCTCACTATATAATAGCTTACAAGTAAATCAATCTAATTATACTCCCTCAAACCTATTCCTACTTCGATCCATTATCCAATATTATTACCCTTATTCCACATACTTTAAGCCATTACTACTGTTATCACCATCATCTATAGAGATATCTCGTACAATATAACTCCAAAAGGTTCGATCCTAGGGACCATTCACTTGAGGAGTCAGGTAGTTAATTTGTAAATACCTATAAGAGAGGAGTCCCAGCATATCATGAGTCGAAAAATATAATTACGCGCGTGCAAAAAAGCTGTACTGCAAGATTCATACCGTCACTACCTGAGGAAATTAGTGGTAGATACGACCTGAGAGCGTCGCCAATGGCATATCGTCATGTCGGGTGCGATTCCCTGAGTTCGTGAATCCTCAGGTTTACTGTGAATCATTACCATATATAAAATTATAATACTATATTAATATATATATACTACTATACCGTATTCCCTATCATCCTTATAATAGGGCCTGCCCTGATTAGAGGTAGTAGACTTTTTTATAAAAAAAAAAAAAAAATTATTATTATTATTCATATTTAATTATTATATATATTATTATTATTAATTAATTATATATATTATATATTATTAATTATTTATATATATTTTTTAGTGCTTTATTTAGTCATATATACTATAAACTGTATACCGTTGTAGGATTATATAATATAATTTTTATTTATATTTATATTAATTATGTAATTTATTATAATATGAGAGATGGGGATATTATATATATATATATATTAATAGATTTATACAGACGAAATAAATTTAAAAATACCAAAAAAGCGAAGCTTTTTTTTCGAAACACTAAAAATAAATAAATATATATAATATAAATATAAAATATTATAATAAATATAGATATAAGTTTAGACTATTTATAAAAGAGGGTATGTTACTACCCAGGATAACGAAATAAGTTCAATAATTAATGTATCGTCATTTTAATATTTAAGGGTAAATACATTAAATTTATGTTGTCGGCTAACTCATCCTACATACTTACCTAAACCTAACCCTAACCTAACACGCTCACTAACCTTAAACCATAACCAACTTAACTCTAAATTAAACGCTACACTTAATATTAATCACACCGGAGTCAATCACCAACACATTATAATGTCCTATATAATATATTATACTATATCGCATAATCAAGATTACGTCTATATAAGGATAGTTATATATATATAATATATATATATAATATATAATATAATATATATATATATATATTATACTATAATATTATATAATATATATATATTATATATATATTATATATATATTATTAATATATATTTATAAATCATAATTAATATATTTATATCTATTATAATTTATCAGTATTAATAATATATTATATTATATTATTATATA
>JABUQX010128962.1:0-2500 GCA_015478945.1 Trachelipus rathkii | reverse complement strand
ATATATATTATATATATATATATATATTATAAATATTATATATAATATATATATATTATATATAGTATAATATATATATATATATATATTAGGGTGTCCCTTATATTGTCTAAATTTTTTTTCCCGAAATCTGATACGCATACCCTCTAATTATTTTTTTTTTTACATTTGATTCTAGGCACTAATTTACCAAATATTATCCTCCTACGAACAACGTTAACCCTAACCGAATTGACTTCAAAGTTAGTAAATTAAAATTAAGATTTAGTAACTAGGCCATGATTTTACCTTTCATGTAATTAAGAAAAATAAAAACAATAAATGATTTAAATCGATATTACAATTATATTTACATTATAATTAGTGTTATTATTTGACATTAAATGAATCATTACTCTAGATATTTTCGTTTCAAAGTTTCTTTTTTACAGTCGGGATAAATCTTTCTATGTCCCTGTACACAACGTAATAAAAATTCCTTTTGTTTCTCGTCTGCAGTAATCAGACCATGGAATTCTTGCATCAACTTGACAGCTCTTTCAGCTGTATCGTTCACTACTCTAAGTAAAGAAACAGTATTTTTGGCCTCCAAAAACGAGGCATTAGTCTGCCATGTTGAAGGACATTCCTGCAGAAAAGCATCATTAATTTTGAGACGTGCGAAAGAGGCTCTTGGCTGATATAAAATCATCAATGAATTAATCTGAAATAAAAATAAAATAATTCTTTTTAGCATAGTTAGAAAAAAAAGAAGAAACGACATCTAATATAATAAAGGAAAACACTTACTGTACAATAAACCGCCAAGTTCCCCCTCAGATGGGATGTATCTTTTACCGTAGGTTCTATTTTCTTCTTTTTGCAGATTTGTTACCATTCTACATTTTATATCTTGGTCAACTTCATCGTCAAACAGTGACAAGACATCTGCTTCGTCAGTTAAATACCATAAACATAGTTAAAAAAAAGAAACATCTAATATAATAAAAGAAAACAGTTACTGTACAATAAACCGCTAAGTTCCCCCTCAGATGGGATGTATCTTTTACCGTAGGTTTTATTTTCTTCTTTTTGCAGATTTGTTACCATTCTACATTTTGTTTCTTGGTCAACCTCATCGTCAAATAGTGACAAGACAGCTGCTTCGTCAGTTAAATACCATAAATGCTGGGAAAACTTCTGTAATTCTGCCTTTGAAATATTTTCGTCTACATTTTTATATGCCTTCATAGACTTTAGGAAGCTCAGATCTTGGTAAGGCGCTTTTACTGCGGAACTACATTGAAGCTATGACTTAATATAAGATGTCACAATAAATATGCACACCTTGCAATGCTGCTTTCTCTCTCTTGGTTTGCTTGAATTGAGAGTTGAGTAGTGATATCTTCAGAGAGTAAATTGCTCTTGTCATCCAACGGGCATAGTGTATGGCACCTGGAGGCCTGATTTTCAACTCACGTCGGTCAGCATCTCCCCCCATGAATATGATAGAAAGCTCTATTAACTCTCGATAGTCATCATTTCTAAATGCAATTACAAAAGGAAAATGTTCTTCCTTTGTACTTCGAGCGTCCAAAGCTGGAAACAATTTACCATCCCAGTGAAGAGTAACGACTTCAGGTACATTATTTTCAAAATCAATTTTAATGGCTTCGGCTTGTTCTTTTCGTTTTTCTATATGGATTTATTGGATAGACGACTTATTTATTGGAAAATCATCAATATTATTTCCAATCGCCTCGAAAGCAGCTTGAAGAATGAAAATAGAGTCTTTTATACTCAAATGACACCTATCTAAAGCTGCTACTAACTTTGGAGTAACAAAATCGTTCATTCCTCGTTTCGCAGTAGTCCCAGATTTTTCCCTCTCTGTCATAGATGTCATTTGCTCGTGTGAACTTTTAACATTTGAATCGGAACTTGAAGATGAGTCATCTTATATATTGGAATATGTAAAGTCATGTGCTGAAGAAGTTGATGCAGTGTTGTAATATTTCAATCGTCGATTTTCTGCTTCCAAAGCTCTTTGTCTCCTCCGCCCTTCTTTTCCTGTGAGCTTTTTATCTACTCCTGCTAAGTAGCCGGGTCGACCCGGCTCTCTATGCCTTTGCATTTTTTTTTATCTTCTTCTAATTTTATTAACCTAAGTGAATCTGCTTGTGAATATCGATGATATTATCCAAATTGCTTGTAAATTCTTGTCTTCTGCGCTCGTATATTTCTTGTGTTTTCTTTGCATCTTTTTGGAGATCCCTCCAAACATCATACAATTTCACTAGTTGTTTTACAGAATTAGGTAAAGATCTCGTAGGTATTCTCGACTTCTCCCAAAATATATTACACTCTCTAGGTTTGCGCTTTCACTGATAGTTAATCTAATTTCTCGAATATTATAGAATAACACTGCTAGAACTTGACGAATTGATGGAAGTTTAGACCCCGCAATTTGATGCCTTACTTCCCAACTAAAAATATATTTTTTTTAGAACTGCGCAATTCC
>JABUQX010128961.1:0-23141 GCA_015478945.1 Trachelipus rathkii | reverse complement strand
CGAGCGAATTAGTGCGGACTAGCGGAGGTGCGGAGTGGCGGAGACGTCAGGAAATTACCACTTGCACGTGCGGATCGAAAAAAGTTTCCCGCTCTTTTGGTCCGCACCTTTTAAAAAAATGAAAGTTACGATTATTTATAAGAATCTTATTGGTTATAATAAAAAAAATATAATCTTTTATTTTAAGTTTTATTAACTAATTATACTTTTATTCTAAGACTTAAGTTTTTAATAATATAAACTTCCAAAACCAATATTCAAGACACTTTTAAGATACCATATATATAAAAACATTTAATTGATATTATATACTGAATGCAGAAAGAGGACGAGCCCATGCTAAGGCCATAAAAATTGGTGTAAGTCACTCTTCATTAAAGAAAAATAGGCATGTGAAGGCAAAGCGTCGATAAGGGAGGTGAAGACGTTGGATAGGAATTTCAAGGACCAATGTGTTTTTCTTCAAGTAGAGTTTAAGCCAGTGGAGAGCAATATCCGTAGGTACACTTGTGAAAAGCGATACTACATCAAAACTAACAAGTTTACTGTTTTTTAATTCAAAGTTTATTGAATTTTATTAATAACAAACCTTTTTTCAGAATTTCTAAACATGGAAGAGTAAATAGATACAAATTAGAGGTGAGAGGAGATTTAGAGATCATTGTTGATAGTTTGTAGTAACGCTATGTAGGAACGTTCGGTAATAATTGGTCTTACAGAACATCTTTCGTGAGCTTAGGAAGTCGATAGAAATAGGGGAGCGAAGGTAGATAAGAGTTTTAAACTGCTTAATAAGATTGGGAAAGTCCTTAAGGATAGCTTAAGAGTTAGGTTAAAAAGCTCTTTGAAAATCTTTTATGGATTTTGTTTCAAGTTCTAGGAATATGTAGTTTTGTCATTTAGTTAAATTGTTACATTACAATATTGTCTTATATGGTTTCATAATAACAGTTTTGCTTTCTCATATTCGCTCTCTATTCTAACTTTATTGGTTTTTAGGGTGTATTATATATCTATATTATCTAGTAAGATTGTTCTGCTGTATGATTATTATTATTCATATAAGAATAAAGACCTTCAATAAGCAGAAAAACTCCTAATATCACTTATTCTTCTTTAATGATATTATCTGATTAAGTATAGATAGTAAAGTGTCTGAGGATAAATTCTCTGTATAGTTGTTTCCCAATATAGTCAAAATTAGAGGCCATATCCCAAGTCAATGTACAATACTATGAAAGATTTGTAGTAGAAATATTTTATAAGCCTACGTGTTAGAGCAATTTTGCCCAAGGACTTTCTCTAAAGATTGAGTGTAAAATTTGATGTTGATCCTTTTGAGTTGATAAAACATTAAAAGATAATCTTAATGACTGAAATCAAGAATTCTCCGAAAGATTAGCCGGAAGGTCGATTAAGGATAAAACTTGTTGAGGAAGGCATTAAAGGACTTTCTAACTTTGAAATAATCATAATTCATTTCATCATTAACAAAAATAATTGTAAATCTTAATAAATCCTGAAAAAGTGTATGTAGGGAAAGGTGAAGAATCTAAATCTTGGGACAAACAGGAAGTAAGGAGTGTAGGGAGAATCTTGTTGTCGTAGACATCTTTTTAAGAAAAATCTCTTCTTGGCATTACGAAGATTGACATTTTAATATCCAAATATTTATAAAAAATCCTTCTTATGAAACTGTTTCAAATGTATAAAAGATGGGCATATGGCGAAGGATTGTGAAGATGCAATTACTAGACCACTAAACGTCAGAAATTATTAGAAGAAAAAAAACCACAAATACTAAGTTTATAAAATTTATTTATAGGACGTTTCGTGGACTTGACTGTAAACTTCATTCAGCTATTAAATAATGACTAAATTACATTAAAATGAAAAAAAGTTTTACTATTTAAGAAAGAAATTAAAATTTTTGGTAAAAATAAATGTATAAAAAATAAGTAAAGTGGGAGATTACTAAAGAATGTGTAAAAAATATTCTGATAATTTATTTTTATTTTTTTTTTTTTTTTTAAATAATTTTTCAAGTTGGCATCCTTGGGAAAATCCGAAATTTATTTAGTAAGTTATTCAAAAACAAGTCAATCTCATAATCTCTCTAACTTGTTGAAATTTTTGTAGTTGTTATTGTTAATATAAAACCTTTCTCCAAATTTTCTTTTCTAGGTGTTATATATATATTAATAATAGAGAGCAGAGTTCTTAAGAATTATAGAGTGTTTGGTTGAGATTCTGTGTTAGACCAAGGAAGAGTTCAAAGAATATTGGAGAAACTGCAGATTTTAAAAGAAGAATGATTACATAAATATAATTTACAAATTGATTCTTTGAACTCTTTCTTGGTTTAACACAAAACCTCAACCGGACACTCTATAAATCTTAAGAACTCTCTCCCTACTATTAATATATATAACACCTAGAAAGGAAAATTGGGAGAAAGTTTTATATTAACAAACTACAAAAATTTTCAAAACAAAGTTTAGACGGTATTATGAGATGACTTGTTTTTGAGATAGCTTTCTACCTACCCCTCGACCCGCGAGTGCTGGAAAAATATTTAAAAATAAAAAAAATGGATAAGTAATTATTTCTCCAAATTCCATTTGTAACTTTTTTCATTTTATATATTTTTTTAAACATTTATTTTTACAAAATTTTATAGATTTCTTAAAAATAAGTAATATTTTTTTAATTATAACTTAATTAGTCATTTAATAGCTGAATGAAAGTGGACCAGGTCCAAGTTATTAAACATTTGAAAAACTTTAGAATTTTATAAACTTATTTATATGTGGGTTTTTTTACTTTTTATATATATATATATATAATAATATAATATAAATATATATAATATATATATTATTTATTATATATAAAATATATACTATATATATATATATATATTATATTTTTTTATTAATTAATTTTATTTATATATACTAATATAATATATTATACTATAACAAACATATATATATATATATCATATATTATATATATATACTATATATATAAAAACTATTATATATATATATATATATAATATATTATATATATATATATATAATTATATATATATTATATATAATATATATATTATATATATCATATTATAGTATATATATATATATATTATATAGTATGATATATATATAAGATATATATATTATATATATATTATATATATATATAGTATATCAGTATATAAATATATCAGTAGTATATATATTTAAAGAATATGGCAGGTGTTATGACTATTATTGTGCTGGTGGTTAGGGCTTCTGAATGGAGATGAAAGTATGTATGAGATATTGAGGCTTGTTTAAGAAATAAATGTGTCAAAGGGGGATTGGTTTAGATAATAGCGGAGTGAGACAGGGTCTCCTTGGTTATTCTTGTTATTCCAATTTTGTATATGGAATGGGGTTATGAAAAAAATAAGATGGGTGGGCGGGTGGCAGAAGATGGTGTTAGAATGATGTTGAATGGAAGAGAGGGATTTGGTGCCCCACCTATTATATTGCGGATGATGGTTTTTGGTGGCGAATCTGAAGAGAGTTGGAGAGGATTGGTAGAGAGATTGACAGGGTGTGTTAAAAGGAGGGGTTTGAAATAAACGTAAATAAGAGTAGGGTTATGGTTGGGAGTGAGGGACAGTCCTCAGTTGAAGTTACGTTAGATGATGAGCAATTTGAAACAAGTGTCGAGTTTAAATATTAAGGATATATGTTGGAATGAGAAGGGAACGGATCATGCAGAGTGTAGTAGGAAAGTTGTGAATGGGAGGAAGTGTCGCTGGTGCAATTAAAATCGTTGGTGAATGTAAAAGGACTAAGGTCTTGAGTGTGCTAGGGGTCTTACATGAGGGTATGGTTGTTACCTGTGTTATTGTATAGTAGTGAGGACTATGGTCTGAATAAGTATAGATCTAAAGTCAATTGTTCAGGAGACAAGCTTAGGAAGCTGCTAATGTGTTGAGAAGAATTATAAAATGAGGTATGAACGTTATAAAGAGTTGTATCGGGTGAAGAAAGGGTAAATTGAGAAATAAAATTGAAAGTATGCGAGAGGTTTGGGTCATGTGAAAGGAGAAATTGATAGTCGGTGTTAAGCGATGAAAAGTGGTGAGTATGTTGGGATCGACCGGCTGCGGAGACCGAAGAAAAGTGCGATTGAGTTAGTTAAACGAAGTCTGCGGAGAGATAAATGACGAGTTTGGCAGAGGCGAGAAGAGAAGAAAGGTGCATGATATGGAATGAATTTGGAAGTTTTGTGAGGGGGTATGGTTTGGGCCCCCCCACCCACCTGGGCCAGGGATGAACCCTACATTGGCGATTTACCATAGTGAGGATCCGCGCGGTCCCGTGAAGCTCTAGGGTGGAATTCTGGACTGCGACGACTTCTTACTAATAATGGACCAGAGGGGCGGTCAGCTGGCTTTCTTTTTCGACTTTCTTTGTCATATTCTTTCTGACTGCTTTTCTTTTCCGATGCATGTACGCACCTTACCCCCAATCTTGGGGAGAAAAGGTGAGATGAAGAAGAAGAAGAATATGTAGATAGGCCTTAAAATTTTTTACTACTGGAATTCTATAAGGGTCAAATAGCCAAAAAGCCAAAACGCCATGGCTTTTTGGTTTTTTGACCAAAAAGCCGGCTTTTTGCCAACCCTGATAAATTATATATTTGATTTTATGGTGTCCATTTTGTTCATTTGGAGGTTGACCTGTCCTAGAATGGTTGTTAACAAGACCTGCGTTTTCAGCAATTTAAAAATTTTCATCGAAAATTTAATATTTCAGTTTTAGTGCCAACTAAAAAAAAAATTATAACAAAGTACAAATATTGACAAAAAAATACCTAAAATATAAATTAAAAATAATTTTCGTAGTTTATTGTATTTACCTTGCAGGGACTGTAACTTTTAATGATGATATAAAAAAGCTTTAAAAATTAAAAACTATCACAACTTCAAAGTTGTGCTGGGATGTTAGCGTATCAGTTAAATAAAATTTCTACAATGATTTGTCAAGGGACTAATACAATTTTTAGGGTTAATATGGGATCCAGTCAAATAAGTGATTAAAATATAAATAATTACATAGTTTTAAAATGAAACATGAAACTAAAAAAACTAAATTAGTAAGAATACTTACTGTTAGCCTCTAAAAGTCTCCTGAAGCAATCTGCAGTGATTAATCTTATTGGAAGTAATCGAAAAAATAATTTTAGGAGACCAGCAATCGCATTGATGTCTGGGACTGCTTTTTCATCTATGATAACGTTCTTTTCATCTAAAACATTGAAATGGTCTATTAATAGAAATATTTTATTACTTAAAAAAAAATAACTAATGCAAACCTACAAAAATTTTTTTTTTAAAAAATAGGATAAAATTAAATAGCCCAATAGCGAGTCTAAAGCGAGCGCGCACACACACACGCACGCACGCACACACGTCCGTCCATCTTCTTCTCTGTCTGCCCACCGGTTTTCTTTCTGCAGGTATCCAATCCATCATTCTTCTCGGACCTTCCTCCACACCCATCCTCTTAACATGTCCGTACCATCTTAGCTGATTTCGTTTTACCTGTTCATTTATTGATTCGATCTTTAACTCTCGTTTTATTGTATCACTTCTTCTTCTATCCCTCAATGTCACTCCCCTGATCACTCTCAAAACCCTCATATCAGCCGCCTCCAATCTCCTCTTCTGCACCGTAGTCAGTGCCCAACATTCGGAGCCATATGTCAGTAAAGGTCTCAGCATTGACCTATATATTATCATTTTAATCTCTGTTGGTATTGATTTTTCTCTCAGTATCGGGTATAGGGCTCCCACGTTTTTTGCAAACTTCTTCATTTCTCATTTAGCTCTTCTCATTCCACCTCAGTTTCAATATCACCCGAATATGAATTTTATTCACGGCACCAGTTGTTTCCCTCCAACGTATATTTTTCTTCTCTTTCTCTGGCAATTTTCATTACTTCTGTCTTTTCTGCACTTATTTTCATATCCATTTCTCTCATTTGAGTGTTCCATCTGTCCATCATATCCTGCAGGTCTAGTCCCTCTTCTGTTATTATGGCCGCATCATCTGCATATAGTAGAGTATGCTCTCCATTTATTCTTCTGCATATTCTTTTCAGATTATAGTCCATGTACAATACAAACAGCAGGGGTGATAAGACACTACCCTGTCTCACTCCCATATTTACCTCAAACCATCTCTCTCTCTTCTTTGATCTGCTCTTATCATATTTCTGGACCCTTGATATGTACTTTTTATTGCTCTTATAAGTTTCTGCGGTATCCCATATTCCGGCTCTTCCATGATTCTCCACAGCTTTTCTCTGTTTACTCTGTCAAAAGCTTTTTCCAGGTCTATAAATGCCACATCTGCCCTTCTATTCCATTCTATCATTTTTTCTAGTTTTCAAATAATATATTGGTCCTGTTGTGCTTTTCCCGGCCCTGAAACCATACTGCCAGTCTCCTATGTTATTATCAACTTTGTTTCTCAACCTCCTCTCTAACACTCTTTCATAGATTTTACTGGCCACATTTAGCAGGGTTATTCCTCTATAATTATCACATTTCCTTCGATCTCCCTTCTTATATATAGGGCATATTATTGCTTCTCCCCACTCCGACAGAACATTCTTTCTACATTACACATTTCTATTTAACAGTTCGTGAGATATATATGTGAACATATATATTTATATATATTTCTTTCTATATATATATATATATATATATATATATATATATATATATATATATATATATATATATATATATATATATATATATATATATCACCAACTATATATCAGAGTTTTAGCCACAATTTATTAAGATAATTGTGTTACCAAGGTGCGGGATGAGGACCCAAATTAAATGCACCCCACCAACCTCTTTCCCCAACCTCAGCCCTTATTGAAAGAGATTTTACAATGGATTATATACTTTTTGCACTAGTATTGTAGTATCGAGATTCAAATATAGGAAGCTGTGTAGCTGTAATTTTCTGCCTGCTGAGGGTCTGTTTTTATCTTGCCCCCAAAATATCATATATTAGCCCAGCATTGCTAAATACTCTCTCACTTGGAACATTAGTTGGGAGACAACCCAAGTATTTCCTTGCAAGTGTACTTAGCGTGGATAAACATTTTGCTTAACTTTTCACCAACTGATAGGATCATCATTTGTATCTAGTCGTTTTTCTTGGTGATAGTTTTCAATCATTTGCAATTACATTTTTGATAATGCGTGTGTTTCTTCATCACTACTGGACTGTAGAAATTCTTACAGTGAATCTGTTATTGATTTACTTGTAGATGTTGGTTCTGAATTTTGTAGTGCTGAATGAATTTAGGAAGAATTAATGGAGCTGTTGGATTGAAGTTTTCAACTGCAACCCAAAGTGACAATTTAACTTGTTCTATGTGTGCAAAAATTGCCCCAACATAATGTGGATCTAAGTAAGTTACAGCAAATGCTGGCATTCATTTCCACAGAGCTTAGCGTTTTCTAGCTCACAGCTTTATTACATCTTTCACATTCTTTGGGCCGTCATCATTTTCATTTAGAAGATGGTTCAAATGCTACATAACGTTGAGATTAATGATATTACATCGGAGACCAGAAGCTGTAGAGGCGCTGATATTTTTGGGTAATTTCTTCAAATGGTTTTAGTAGCTTATAAGATATATGATATGATGTCATTTTCCACATTATTAAGAATGTTAATTGGAATACGAACTTGAGTACAAAGCAAGAGGTTCTTTGACAATACAATTCTTTCCATCATATGATTTGTACTATTCCCAGCGGGTTGGAATGTGTACGATAACATTAAGATGATATGGAATATCAAGCTGTTTAATTGCCTTCAACTCATTTTTAGTTTCATTTCCATTTTCAGATTCATCTTAAGTATTTTTTTTATTATAAATTCTTCCATCAAATCTCGACCAAGCAATATCACGCGCAATGTAAGATAACTCACCCGGATGCAGATATTACACCATCATATATATATATATATAACCAACATATACATATATATATCTTTATATATATAACATATATATATATATATATAACTTAATATATATATGCTGCTGCTACCAACTCTTCTTTGCTACTGCTATATATATATATATATATATATATATATATATATATATATATATTCTTCAATTCTTCATCTACCTTTTTTTCCACAAGATTGGAATTAGGTGATTACAAGCATCGGAAAACAAAAGCAGTAGGAGAATATGACAAGTAAAGTCAAAAGAAAGCCCAGCCTTACCATTAATTAGCGAAAGAATTCGTCACAATCAGAAAATCCACCCTAGAACTTCACGGGACAGCGACGGATCCTCACTATGATAGTCATCAAGTGTAGGGTTCATCCCCTGGCCCAGGTAGATGTTTACAACCATACCCCGCAACACCCCTTATTCTCTCCTATCCTTTTTTCTTCTGCGCCTCTGCCAAACTCACATTTCTCTCCTGCAAACATTCTTTACTGACTCAATCCACTTTTGCTTTGCTGTTCGGTTCCCAACACACTCACTTATTATACAACCGCTTAACCAACGATATCTTTCATCCTATCCACTTTTTATTAAATATCTCAGCATCCACTTTCATTTATATTCTCTCGTTTACCCCTTTCTTCACATCACACAGCTCTCTAATACGTTCATTCCTCATTTATCAATTCATCTCACACCTAGCACTCCTAAGATTGTCCATCTGTTCACATTTCGATCTATACTTCTTATTCCAGATACAAGTCTCACTACTATGTACTTACAGGTAACAACTTTTACCTATGCAAGACCCTAACACTCAGACTTTTATCCTTTACACATTCACCAACAGTTAATTGCACCAGCCACCTTCCTGCCATTCACAACTTTCCAAGCTACACTCTTGCATCATGGTTTTTCTCTTCTGCATCCAAAGTATATACCCTAAATATTTAAAGCTCAGACACTTGTTCCAGCTGCTCTACCATCTAACATAGCTTCACACCTGAGGGCTATCTCACTCACAATATAACCTTACTCTTATCGTTTTACTTTCAAACCTGCACCCTGCCGTCTCTCTACCAATCCTCTCAAACTCTCTTCAGATTCGCCACAAGAACCAAATCATCCGCATATAATAGGTGCAGGGTACCCCACTCACTCATCTCCATTCACCATGCATTTCTAACACCCATTTCTACACTTCCCCTCTAATTCTTTCTCATAACCTATCCATACATAATTGAATAACCAGGAGACATAACACAACCCTGTCTCACTCGCTATTAATATTAAACCACCTTTGACACCATTTGTTCTTACACACGCCTCACTATCCTCATACATACTTTTGATTCCATTCAGAAGCCTACCACCAACACCATATATTTTTAACACCACTTGCCATAGAGCTTCACTATTAACATACTATCATGCGCCTGTTGCAAACCCATAAAACCTAATACAATTTATTCTTCTCTCCCTCATTTCTCAATCATTTGTTTCAATGTAAAGATTTGATCCACATCTCACCACTCACTTGTTCTTTACTAATCCAGTCCTTCAAATCTAATATTTTTACTCTTTCGACCAAAATATAAAAATATATCTTCCTTACAACACTCAATAAACTTATTCCCTATAATTTCTACCATTACATATATAACAATATATATATATATATATATATATATATGTATAATATATATATATATATATATATATATATACTCTATATATATATATAATAACTTGTATATATAAGAAATATATATATAATAATAGCATATATTAACTATATATAACATATACTTATATATATATACATAATATATATATATAATAACTAATATTAATAATAATAACATAATAACCCACTTATATATATATATCACTATATATATATATAACTTTCAACTAACATATATATATATATTTTTCTTTCTTTCTTTCTTTAGCTACCTCTTTTTCCCAAGACTGGGGGAGGTAAGGTCTTCACAATCACCCGGAAAGAAAGTAGTAGGAGAATATGACAAATGCAAGTCGAAAAGGAAGCCCAGCCTTACACGCCCCACTCTGTACCATTAATTGGTGAGAACTCGTGCAGACAGAGAAATCCCACCTAAGAGCTTCGCTTGGGACCCCGACGGACCCTGCTATGGTGAAATCGTCAATGTAAGAAGGTTGTCCTTGGCCCAGGTGGAGCACAACCAAAACCCCCATACAAAACCCCGCCACTCTCTCCTATCATGCACTTGCTCTGCCTCTGCCAAACTCCACCGCATTCTCTCCTTTAGACATTCGTTTTACTGACTCAATCCACTTTCTCGCTGATCTCCCAGCAGTGATTCCCAGCACACTCAACACTATACATCCGTTTAACCAACCGACTATCATCTATCATCCTTTCCACATGACCAAACCATCTCAACATACTTTCATTTATTCTCTCATTTACCCCTTTCTTCACACCACACCACTCTCTAATACGTTCATTCCTCTCTTTATCAATTCTTCTCACCTAGCACACCCCTAAGATTGTCCATCTGAACACATTGAACTTTAGATCTATACTTCTTATTCAAACCATAGTCTCACTACCCATACAATAACACAGGTAACAACATACCCTCATATGAATCTAGCACACTCAAGACTTAGTCCCTTTGCATTCACCAACGATTTAATTGCACCAGCCACCTTCCTGCCATTCACAACTTTCCTACTACACTCTGTCGTCAGTTCCCTTCTCATCCAACATACCTAAATATTTAAACTCAGACACTTGTTCTAGCTGCTCACCATCTAACATAACTTCACACTGAGGAGTGTCTCACTCACAACCATAACCTTCTTCTTATCTACGTTTAACAGCCCCTCCTTTACACACCTGCCAAATCTCCCTACAATCCTCTCAAACTCTCATTAGATTCACCCGCAGAACCAAAATCATCCGCATATAATGGGTAGGGCACCCTCCACTCATCTCCATTCTCCACCAGTCTACACCATTTCCTGCCATCCCACCTCGAATTCTTTCACTTAACCCCATCCATATACAAATTGAATAACAGGAGACATAACTTTTGACTTCATCGCACTCCGCTATTAATCCTAAAATAATCACCATTGACACCATTTATTCTTACCTTTACTGTCATATGTACTTTTGATTCCATTCAGAAGCCTACCATAACACACTTTATATCACTAACTTTTACCTATACCATAGCATTCTATTAACTCTATCATCGCCTGTTTTATAAATCCATAAAACTGAAGCACATTTATTCTTTGCTTCTCCCTCATTTTCTCAATCATTTGTTTCAATGTAAAGATTTGATCCACACATCCCTCTACCACTCCCTAAACGCACCTTGTTCTTCTACAATAGTCTTCCAGTCACTCGACGCACTCTTCTCGACCGAAATACCAGCATATACCTTCCCTACAACACTCAGTAAGCTCTTATTCCCCTATAGTTTCTACAGTTCCCACTTTTCTCCACTACCCTTATACTTAGGTACTATTACCGCTCTCACTCAATCCCTTGGAGCTATACCCTCTATAAACGCTTTAATACAACTTCCAAATCAATCAATCACCATCTCGCCTCTGTTCTTGATCATTTCACCAGTAATTTCATCTAACCTGCAGATTTACCATTCTTCAAACTTTTTCACTCTACCCATTACCTCCTCCTTACTAATAACCTCATCCCCAAAATACCTATTCCTTCTTGCACTATCAAACCCACACACATTCACTATCACCTCTTCATTACTGTTAATATTGTGCAGATTCTCGAAGTGTTCTTTCCACACTCCCTCTCACATCCACCTACTTCATCAGTTACAAAAAGCACCATCCCTATTCAATTTATTCTAACAGTTCCCCTTATTCTCATTCTTAACCTTTTACCGCGCTTCCCCTTCAGAAACTTCCTATTCACTTGGAATTCCCCATTCATCCTCCCTTCCAAGCTGTTCATTTTACCTCTTTTGTTTTCTCCTAAACATGCACCTTTTAGTATTTCTTTCCTCCTTATATAATTCCAAGCATCTTTCTTTTGAGTCTTCATCAATTGCTTTTAGTACACTCAACCACGCTTCTTTTTTACCTTTAACAACATACCTCCATTCCACCTTTCACTGTTAACATTCTTACCTTCCCTACTTTAGCACATCCACATACTTCCTTTGCACTACTAACAATTTCTTCCTTCCTTCATTTGCCCAAAGATTTGTTCAGTATCAACTTGTTTAAATTCAATGGTTTACTGACGGCTCTTACACTTATCCTTATTATCTTTTGCTCATAACTCACTCTTAATTTTACCTACTTCTGTATATATATATATATATATATACATATATATATATATATATATATATATATATATATATATCTTTATATCATATATATATATATATATATATATATATATAATATAATAATATATATATATATATATAATTTATATATATATATATGTATATATATATATAATATATATATATATATATATATATATAATAATAATATATATATATGTATATATATAACAACATATATATATATATATATATATACTTTTCTCCATATATATATGCTGCTATATAGCGGGAGGAAACTGCGGCTGGGACCGAGACACTCGTGCCCGACTGGAGGGTACTCTCTCTCCCACTTATTCTACCGTAGAGACGAAGGTCGAAGAAGATTGAATAGTCGGAGGTCAAAGATATAATAAGAAGTGGAGTAGTATTATGGTGATGTTCGATGGATGTAGTTTGGTATACCAGTGGAACAAACATGGCTGACACCATCAAGAGGTATTGCGAACAGGTTAAGCTTTCCATAACGGAGGGAGATTTGTCTCAGGGCTCCGTTGGCCTGCTTATTTGTGTGGTATTCAGGAGTTGGAGTTCTTTAATTTAAGTACACAGAATTGAGATACTGTTTACAGGTCTTACCCCAAAAGGAAGGGTTTACTTGGCAGATCGTTTCCCACGGATCTATCTTATCAATGGAGACTAATAATAGTAAAGAATAATAATACATAGGTCAATAGAGAATCAAAATCTAGGATATTGACACACTATAAAAAAGTTTATGTTTACTTAATTCTCAACATCTATACATGTGGGAGGTTTGTGAATAGATAAAGATAACACAATCCACTCCCAACAAAACTATAATAAAAGTTATAAGAATTTGATTATATGATATATTTTAATTAGATAAATACATTGGAATTATACTTAAAATCCAATGTATTATGATTATGTACATAAGTTCAGGATCAGATTCAAGAGTGGAAACCAAACGATTCCAAATATTATTCGTGCAATGAAGTAAAGGGAGGAAGTAGAAATTCTGACTCAATTATGACAAATATACTATACTTAACTGAGGATTTTGGGGATAAACAAAAAGAGCTGAATTCAAAACAGAAATGAACCCAAAACTGAAACTTGAAACCAGAGATTGAAACCATAAAATGAAATCAAAGATTGAAAATCTTAACCAGGAACTGAAACCCTGTCAAAATAAATAATAACGGGTATTACTACATTTGACCACACTTATCTTCATTTATATCAGTATAGCTTCATATAATTTTACAGGTATTTTATGGAACTCACCCTTTAGATTTCCAAGAGGGGCTTGTTCAATTTGGTCAATATTTGCTGGTTCAATAGTAGTTGGTAAACTGCAATAATACATTTAGTTTACTACTGCTTTTCCAGCACATAACATTAATAAATTTTACATAATGAATGAAATGGAATCTTTTATTTATCCGTACACACTAACCTGGAAAATCTGGATATCTAACTTCCAGGTCTCCAAAGTACTTCGAGTATGTAGGAATTGTTGGTTACGAATGTTATATACTCTTCAATAACTTTTTACAAATGGTTTATTTTATAATATTATCAATAAGATATCAGCATAATTATATCAACAACTAAAAAGAGAAAACATAATTATAACCTCTATAATTCTCTAAGTTTTGGTAATAACTAAAGCAATAATATATATTATAATACAATCATCGTCCAGGCTGGATCGTAGTGTCCAGACTGGATCAATGAGAAATCTTAAACTTACAAAACCGTTACTATGGGTTACTTCCCAGTATATTTATATAAGACATGAACAACATCTCCCTTATATCCTCCCCCACTAAATCTAAACCCCCCACCTCCATTTTCCACGTCGTTCAAAGAAAGACGGGAGTGTCGAGGCAAAGAGTGTAGTACAGACCCGTAGAGAAGGACAACCAGGACTCTTACATATAAACTACAATATGAATTTTTTTTACAATTATTATATATATACAAATTTTTTATAATTTTCTGTGCCTTAGTTAGGGACGACAGACGAACAGCGGATTCTTTCTCTTCGTGGAACTCCTGCATCAATAGTACAGAAGCCTTGTGCTCCATCAACCAGCGCAAGCCTGTACGCAGTACAACCTTAACGCTGGAATCCAGAGCAGACTCATAGTCAATGGATACATTGGAATGACAAATACAATAGGGATGTGGAGGACACGAAGGCACAGACTGGGATTCACTTGGTGGACAATTTGACTGAGGAGAAGGAATATAAGGACCACTATGTTCCTGTAAAGTCTTTTTCCTTATTCTTTTTATTTTATTTTTAACCATAATTACTCTCTCCACTGGGTCCTATGATTGATGAAGATTCCGCACATCCAGCTATAGGCATCTGATTGGACAATGGCGAAATTCTCTCATCAGGAACCAGGAAAATCTGCAAAATAGGGTTTAAAGCTCCGCACAAATATATATTCTATGCTAAGGTATTAATTTCAACAGTCAGTCAGGAGACAAAATGAGTCAGAGTAAACTAACTCATTTCCCCTCTCTCACTTTTCTCAGAGTGGACCCACAATGTTTAAAACGGTCCCACTATAACTCTGAGAAACTGACCTAACTATTTAAACAAAAAGAAAGGGAAACAAGGACTAAATTCCATTATAGAATTTAAAATTTTACTTTAGAAGAGTTGGACAAAATATGTATTTCAGTGGTTGTCAAAATAACTTTTTTTTGTAGTGTATTACGATGATCTCCTTTCCACATAGTAAAGAAGAAAGGATCATCAATAATACTTAATTCATTGAAAACCCCTGTACCTCTGCAACCTATGAAACTTTAATTAAAATCATGGCATATTATATTTTTGTAAAATAAAAACAATATGAGGAAGTCTTTTTCCTTATTCTTTTTATTTTATTTTTAACCATAATTACTCTATCCACTGGGTCCTATGATTTATAAGATGAAGATTCCACACATCCAGCTATAGGCATCTGATTGGACAATGGCGAAATTCTCTCATCAGGAACCAGGAAAATCTGCAAAATAGAGGTTTAAAGCTCTGCCCTCCACAACCTGTAATGAACATGACAAGCTCGTTGGAGCGGAGGAACCAGTATATATATATGTACAATGTACATATATATACATATTCTAATATATATATATATATATAGTAATAACATATATATATATATATATATATATTCTCGAAATATCTAAACTCTTCCCTTATATCTTTATATAACTTCGTCCAAATACTGTACTTATATATATATATATATATAATATATATATATATATTAATATCAGAGGCAGGTGGTTTTCAATGAATCTATATACCATAAGTATATTTTTGTATGAAAATTTCTATTTATACGGTATAATATACACTGTATAAACGCTTTTTGATTTTATTTTGGGTAATGCAATCACACAAGACTTTATTATATAGCTTGTAAATTTTCAAATTTAGTCTGTACTCATACACGAAGAATACATACACACAATAGATCACTTAGGCAAGAACATTTTCTCTAGGAGGGATATTCGTCTCATAATTTGAAATTTTTGACGATCAGACATACTAGTAAGCATTCATCCAAGACCACTTCCATATAGAAGTTTATATGTTTTACAGTTTAATTAAATAGTTAAGAAGGAAGTATATGAAGAGATTAAGAAAGATAGAGAAAACTTATCTGGTTCTTAGTTTGAGATAAGTCATTTTGCTCATTATTTTAGCTTTTCTTCAATCAGTAGTTGAACAACAGAACTTTAGTTAAAGGAAATTGCATTTTTAAACAAATGAAACAAAACTAACAAATCTCTGGATTTATTTATTTCATCTCAGGGAAAGATCAATTGTCAATTTATAATACAGAGGAGGTTATAAAAGACTGGTACGTCTCCTGTGACGGACATATTCTATGGGAGTAGACATTACATTCGGGAAATCGGGAACCAATCCTCTACTTCTAGTACGGGGAGGAACAGGCAATTGCATTTCCTCCAAGATTTCATCATCTATATGGACCAAAGTCAAATTACTATTATCCAAATGGACGTTAGTGGGATCACCAATTACCTCTCCCACTATTTGAAAAGGGAGAATTCTAGTCTCCGAGACAGGTGAAGAAACCATTTCAGCCGACGGGGATATATTGAAAGAATTACTATTTGGCGGGCTGAAACCATAAAATTCAGTCTTTTGAGAGCTGGAAGAACTATCTAGGGTAAAAAGGTTTGACCCATCAACCGGCAAATCACCCACAACATTTCTCTCTGACAGATCCATAAGGTCATCAGAAGAGACTGAGGAGGAATAGTTAGGTCTATCCATAAAAAAGGACGGGGGATCCGTTAAATTCAACCCAGATGTTTCCAGATTAGTACTTTCCAACTGCTGTGCTTGTGAAACTATAAGATCTTCATTATTATTAGTTAACCTTACAGGAGAAAGGATAGAGGGTATTTAAATTTACTAGGGTATTCATGGGAATACATATCAATATAATCTAAAACAGGGGTAAGTATCTCATCATGGTTGACCTCCAGGGTACTACCATGGCTCTTAGGAGAACTAGTAGGAATATTTATTAAATCTATCTCGGATAAACTAGAATCGGAATCTATCTCAGGTAAACTAGAATGGTTAGAATTAGATTCGTCCGAAGAATGGATAGGTGAAATGGGAATTACGAGAGGAGGGAGCAAAAATTTAACCTCTTTGTGACCTGAAGATTTTAAGGACTTTGAAGACGAACGGCTCTCCATACTAATGTTAAATTTTCCCTTTGATCCCAAGAAGTTGGTTCTATTACAGGAGCTAAATTTGGCAGTTGAATATAGTCACTTACAGATATAGGATTAAAAGTTAAGAATCCCTCAAAATCAGCTTCCTCCTCCAGGGAATCATCAATATTAGTGAACAAGGAGGTATCAGCGATGGACTCTGACTCATAAGAATTAGCTGAATCAGTCTCAGACTCAAGATCGCTGGATTCAGGAGGATTTTCATCATCCCCATCCAACAAACTCTCCTCGTCCGAGAAAAATGCATCACTAATTTCTTTATTTCGAGTCAGGTATTTTCGCAAATAACCCGGAATCTCAATCCATTCCCTTAAAATGGACTTTTTGAGTTCTACTGGGGGGATTGGTATTCCTTTGGATGACATATGCCACCCTATTCGGGTTCACGTCAACAACGGTAAAGGGCCCTTCCCACTTATGATGAAATTTAAGAGCAGTGCTTGGCCCAGTTCGTATTACTTTACGAGCTACTTTTTGACCGACCTTGAAAGGTTTAAAGTTGACACTGCCCTCTTTCCAATATTGGGGAAAAGTATGCACTGGAGTATGGGATTTTTGTAGTAAATAATCAGAAGGAGACATGTCCAATGCACTATGATAAGTATTATTATAAATTAATATGGAGGAAGACAATTCTTCATCCCAAGTAGCGGGTTGTTCCAGAACTAAACATTTCAGTAGTTGAATTAAACTCCGGTTAAATCGCTCTGAGACACCGTTACTCGAGGGATGAAGGGGAGATATTCTCACATGTTTAATGTTGTGTTTTTGCAACACTTGTTGAAATATCTGAGAAGTAAATTCAGTTCCATTATCAGTTAATATACGATTTGGAACTTTAGGAAGGAAAAGAACTTGGTGTTCCAGTTTCCTAGATACGGTCAAGCTGGACTTGTCGGCAATGGGAACTACAGACACCCATTTAGAATAATGATCAATAAATATCATGCAGTATTTATTTCCCTTAAAAGTTTTAGGGAATTGAATCAAATCCATGGCACATAAATCGAAGGGATAGTTGGCCAAGATTTTCAACATGGGTGGAGTTATATTGGAAGAAAAGTTTTTCTGCATCTGGCAAACAGGGCAACACCGCACTACATCTGAAATTACCTGGTTGACCCTAGGATGCCAAAAATGCTTATATACTAACTGAAGCAGCTTGTTCCGACCTATGTGGGCACAGGATACATGGAGGCCCAAAACTATATGCATTAGTAAGTCCAAAGAAATCGCATATAACAGATCCCCAGACGTAGTTCTGTAATACAAAATGTCATTTTCCAAGACCATTTGTTTAGAATGACTTTTGTATGGTTTGGGTACTTGTTGCCAATTTATATTGTTAACATTTTTCTTAAAACCCTTCAATAAGTATCGAAGAGTACGATCATTATTTTGGTCGTATATAATATCTGTATCGTTAATATTAGTATTAACTACAGATATGTTTTTCACCTGTATGGTGGACTTCAAATTGGACCGGGTACAAGTTGAAATGCCCTCGGCTACCACAGTCAATTTTTTCCCTTGAAGATGAATCAGTTGCTTCCGGGACATGTCAGGTAATAGGTGGTTATCCCTCAGAGCACAAGTACCAAGTATCAATGGGTTATCTACCATGTATTCCTGTGGAACTATAAAGAAGGCTGAAGGATGAGTTTCAAAACCCATGTTAAACCTCAGGATTAGGTTTACATAATGAACAATGGGAATCCTTTCTTTGTTTCCGAAACCACTAATAGCCTTCACTCCTATGTCTTGGGAATTTAAAAGCTCTTTGGACTTCCCTAGTAGAGGGACAATCTCGGAACTTATTAAATTTACTCCCGCCCCACTATCTACAAGGCAATCATAAATGGGAGCATCATGATCGTCCAACTTGACACAGACGACCAATGGGTCTATATCAGCCTGACACAAGTTAATGGCGACGACCATGTCCTCACTAGCATAGGAACAAAGGGGATACAAAATTTTATTCATGTGATTCTTTCCATCATGTTTAAAAGAAAGATCATCAAGGTTTTTCGCAGAGTCATTCACAATGTCCTTTTCCACAGAGTGACTCAAATCTGCGGGGACTATTCGTTTAACTGTTTTTCCTGGTGAGATTCAGCAAACCCCCCTTTGCACCGACCCTCATAATGAGATACATTGCAGTACTCACAGGGATCCAAAAATAGGCGTTGGGGAAGCGGCTTCTCAGTTGGGTTAGCCATTATTACATTTTCTGGGGCTTCAGGGAGATAGGATGATCTCGAATATACCTTCTTTACAGCTCCTTGAAGGTATTCTTTCGGAGGAGTTCGTTCAGAATCACTGGATCTGGGAGGGGTACGTTGAGGACACCTCATTCCCGCTGAGGACCTCTACAAAAGGGACACACTACTTTTCGGTTATTTACGGGAGATGATGGAGGGGAATTCCTAGCTCGACATTCGGTATTGAGATGGCCGGGTTTCTTGCAGTAGCTACAGACTCCAAGGTACTTATAGCAATCCTGCATTTCGTGTCCTCTCTTCTCACAGTAATCACAGAGGAGATTCCTTCGATCCTCAGATCCAGACCGAACATTTCTAGTTACGTTGCGAGTATTAGTAGCCCTGGAACGGTCCTCGTTCCGTGGGGAACTACGAACCGTGTTATGGAAAGAACGACTGTAGTTATTCCTTTCCGGAGGACTACGTTGACTGACATTGGTAGGGCGATGTTTAGTTTTTACTGATGACTTAGCTTTTCGTTGTTCGACTTTTTTCCGTAGGACATCAGTCCATCCAGGAAGGGTAGTATTGATTTGTACTACTGACTCCAATGATTCGTTTAGATCAACCTCCCGGTCAGCACGGGAATAATTGGATGGGTCGATCTCAAGAGGTGTTGATTGGGACATGGAATTTGGAAAAGCAGTATTCTCACTGTCCAAAGAGTCTGCAAAATTCACAATATTCTCCCAAGAAGCTCTACTATAACCGTCCAACTCCATCATTTTTATATATTGACGGACGAATGTTTCAATAAATGGAGGCAAACTACAAAGGAAAGCTATTCTAAGAGAATCATGATCTCTCATATCATATCCAGGATATGCTTGACTAGCCAGGCGTTCCAACCGAAGGGCAAACATTTTAATGCTCTCGTTGGGGTATCGGTAAGCAGCATGATACTTCTGTATCCTATATTCTTTCTTCTTACGTTCCTCATCTCTATACCAACATACTAGATTATCCCGTACAGAGAAGTATTCACGGTTATCTTTGATGATTTCTTGGTAGAAATTTTGCCTTTTCTAGCTGTCATCCTAGCAGTCTCAACCATTGGTGATGGGCATTGGGATAATGAAGGCTACAGTACGCCTCAAAATCAGCCAAATAGACTAAGAGATCTTGTTCTGATTCATATTTAAATTTTCCAGGTTCCACAACCTTAAGTTTTTGAGAGTTTTGTGAGAAGTACAATGGCTTCCTCCAGCATGTCAAGTCTCTGTTTCATTTGTGGCCCTGAATGCATGAAAGTTTCAGCATTTGGATGAGAATCTGGCGTTCAGTGTCGTTGTGAAGTAGTCACTGGCTTGGAAGCAACCAGAATACGGCTGAGGTCAGCCAAGCATCCACACCTGGTGCTCGGATACTGATTTTTTTGTAGCATTTGTTCTTGGTGGGGGTTCCTTGGCCTAGCCCTATTTCTCCAGGAGAACTCAGTTCTCCTCTATTTATTGAGGATAGAATCCTGGCCCGCTCTATGCGGGATTTCTCAAGGGCACCCAGGTTGGAGTAAAAATAATTTGCTGAGTGAGGAACAAGTATGAGAGAAGAGACTGGGATTGAACAGGGTTTTACAAGAGTTGGAAGAAGTTTGGGACTAGGAATAAGGTTAGGATTAGGAGCCAAGGTTGGGATTAGGAATAGGTTGGATTAGGAAAATGATTTTGAGGGTTTCCATAGCTCAGAGGTGGTTACAGAGGAAAAGTTTGAATTTGTGGGTTGAAATTGGAAGCAGGAAGGTTTATATACGATCGCCAGAGAAGTGGTATTTTGAATTTTACCATTTAGGTGCATCAAGGTCAGAGGGTATTACTTGACCTCGAGCGGGGAACGTTCTGTGTTCAACCTGACAGATTTCAACATTATTTTCTTGGGTCCATTGCTTTCTAAGTTTAACAAGCAAGGCATCCATTTCGGACTGATTAAAAGGTTTGTCAGAGTTGGAAACCATTTTTACGTCAGAGTTGGAACCCAAGGGTGTATCAGAGTTGGTGACTTCTACCCTATTTTTATTTTCATCATTCACTCCTACATTCATTTCTAATTGATGTTTATTTTGATCATCACGCAGACGCTGTTCTACACGTGGATCTAGAGCAACAGCTGCAAGAGATGGATCAAAGTCCAAATTCTCTTGGCTAACAGAAGCTGTGCTTGTTTCCAAGCCTGTGTTTTGATTTTTTTCAGACATGTTAAATTTTTGTTTAAGTAAATAAAGAAAATTAAGGTATTGGAGGGTTATCCCTAACTAACTCTTGAATCTGTCCAGTGTAAGGCACAAAGAAGATTTCTTTGAAAGAGCTGAGAGAATCATTTAATTTTCAAAATAAATGTGATGTGAGCGAAGTCACAATCTAGTGCACTTTCCGGCACAGGGAACTCAACCAAGGTCTATTCAGACACCTTACTTAATTTATTTATCGCGCGGAGAGGAAGCCATGTAGGGACCAGAACAATCATTTTTGACTAGGAAGGAATTTTCTCTCCACTTATTCTCAAATCAAGACAGGTCGAAGAAGATTAGGAATAATTCGGAGGTCAAAGATATAACAAGAGTAGATAATGTATTAAGGTGATGTTCGATGGATGTGGTTTGAAGATAATACAGTAAGAACAGGCAACCAACTGACACCATCAGAGGTATTACCGAGGCAGGTTAGCTTTTCGTAACGGAGGAGATGTTATCTGGGAACTCAGCGTTGTACACCTTACTTGTGTGTGACTATTTAAGGAGGATTGTGAGGTTTCTTTTAATTTAAATATGCAATTGAGATATAATTTGAGTCTTACCCCAAAGAGGAGGATTTATAAGCTAGATGGGTTCCCGGGTTCTATCTATCAATGGAATATCAATAGTAAGAATAATAATAATATAATAATCATAGGTCAATAGAGGAGTAAAAAATCTAGGATATTATTTTTACTATAAAAAAAAGTTTATGTTTACTTAATTCGCTCAAAATATATACATGTGGGAGGTTTGTGAATAGATAAAAGATAACACAATCCACTCCCAACAAAACTATAATAAAGTTATATGAATTGGATTATATGATATATTTTAATTAGAAAAATACATTGGAATTATACTTAAAATCCAATGTATTATGATTATGTACATAAGTTCAGGATCAGATTCAAGAGGGGAAACCAAACGATTCCAAATATTATTCGTGCAATGAAGTAGAGGGAGGAAATAGAAATTCTGACTCAATTATGACAAATATACTATACTTAACTGAGGATTTTGGGGATAAACAAAAAGAGCTGAATTCAAAACAGAAATGAACCCAAAACTGAAACTTGAAACCAGAGATTGAAACCATAAAATGAAATCAAAGATTGAAATCAAAGATTGAAAATCTTAACCAGGAACTGAAACCCTGTCAAAATAAATAATAAAGGGGATTACTACAGATCACACTTTATCTTCATTTATTAGCTTCATATAATTTTACAGGTATTTTATGGAACTCACCCTTTAGATTTCCAAGAGGGGCTTGTTCAATTTGGTCAATATTTGCTGGTTCAATAGTAGTGGGTAAACTGCAATAATACGTTTAGTTTACTACTGCTTTTCCAGCACATAACATTAATAAATTTTACATAATGAATGAAATGGAATCTTTTATTTATCCGTACACAC
>JABUQX010128960.1:0-17500 GCA_015478945.1 Trachelipus rathkii | reverse complement strand
ATATGTAATAATATATATGTGACATATATATATCAAAACTAACGTCATCAAATCTTATTTAATATGCAGTGACATACTAATCAGCTTATTTAAGGCAATGCATATTATACGCTTGGCAAATTTAACATGAATTATACATATTAAAACAGATCCACATTATAAAGCTATTCTTAATTAAGGTTTCTTCAAACAAAATTACCGTGAGAAAATTTGAAGAAATTATTTTCGTCTTCATGATTCATTCTGAAGCAGAAATTGTTCATGGCCTTTTGATTTAATTTGTTTAATTCCTCTCTCTCTCTCTCTCTCTCTCTCTCTCTCTCTCTCTCTCTCTCTCTCTCTCTCTCTCTCTCTCTCTCTCTCTCTCTCTCTCTCTCTCTCTCTCTCTCTCTCTCTCTCTCTTTCGAATTTGTAAATGGTGATTTATGATTTCTTTAGATGTATGTTTGAAATATATAATATAAATTAATTCTATTGTTTGTATTAAGATTCATAGACTTTTGATTAAATCAAAAAATAGCTCATATGTTTATAAATTCAAAAAGAAAATAATTTTAATTATGTATTTTAATTAGTCAATTAGCCTGCCTGCTTAACTTAACACATACGCGTCTATATATATATATATATATATATAATATATATATATATATTATAAGTATAATATATATATATATATAACATAACGCATATATAATATATATATATATATATATATATATATATATTATATTATTATATATATATATATATATTTATATATTATTATATATATATATATATCTTATATATATATA
This sequence comes from Trachelipus rathkii, assembly GCA_015478945.1. NCBI lineage: Eukaryota > Metazoa > Arthropoda > Malacostraca > Isopoda > Trachelipodidae > Trachelipus > Trachelipus rathkii. Next base: position 16,703 of record JABUQX010128960.1, on the reverse strand, counting down.
TATATAATTATATAATATAATGTAGTAGGGCACCATATTGGGACAACGGTATCCGTTTTTTTACCCCATTTACCTTGACTTTTTGAACCTCTTTTTACCCCACCCTAAAATTTGGGCAAACCGCATTTTTTTGAGCCCAAAATTTTTACCTGACTTGACCTTTTTTTTTTTTTTTTTTTTTTTTTTGGGGGGCCCCTTTGACCTTTTTTGCCCTTTACCTTTTTGGGCCTTTGGACCTTTTTGTGCCTTTACCTTTTCGGCCAGCCCTTTTGGTCTTCCATGAGTCATTTTTGGCCCACGGTATTTTTGAGAACCCTAATTTTTGAGAACCCTAATTTTTTGGAGAACCCTAATGTTTTGAGAACCCGGAATTTTTTGTGAGAACCCTAATTTTTTGAGAACCTAATTTTTTGAGAACCCAAATTTTTTGGCAACCCTTATTTTTTTCGGCAACCCTAATTTTTTGCAAACCCTTCGAAGAAGGGTGGCGCCAAACGGTTGCTGTCAGCAAACCGTTACGTATTACCCCCCCCTTATTTACGCCCCCTAATTTTTTCGACCGTGGGCCATTTTTGCCCACGGTAATTTTTGTCCTTCCTTAGGGGCTTAAGCCCTTTGATATCTTAAACCTTTTTTCGACCAACCCTTTGCTCTTCCATGGGTCAATTTTACCACCCTAATTTTTCGACCAAACCTTTGGTCTTCCATGGGTCAAATTTTGCCCACGGTAATTTTTTTTGGCCTTCTTTAGGACTTAGCCCTTTTGATGTCTTAACCTTGTTTGACCATGAATTTCGCCGTTGACCTGGGCCAATATACCATGGGGTCAATTGACCCACGCTAACTTCGATTGCTTTGATGCGTTCCCAATCACCGTAAGGAGTTATCTAGTGATGTTCTATGAGTGTTCTATGAGTATTAGATGAGCGCCAGGTGATTGCCAGGTGAGTGCCAAGTGAGGGCCAATGAGTGCCAAAAATGAAGTGCCAAGTGAGTGCCAAAATGAGTTGCCAAGTGGTGCCACATAGTGCCAGTGACAGAATGCCACATAGCTGCCAACTGAGCTGCCACTTTTTCAAGCTTTTCTTAGCCTCCCCTGAGCCTAGAATAGCCCTTTAATTATGGCGTGTCTACCCCTACGGTAATAAGGTTTATGGGAATCGATTTGGTGTATATTACAATTTTCTGCGTAGAATGCTGCCTATATGAGTTAGTATTTTTATACCACTTATAAGCACTTACACCTCCATAGACACTTACATTAAACCATATACACTTAACACACAACACACACAGCAATATTCCGCGTTTCCCGCCCGCCGCGTGCGCCCGCAGGCGCAATATTTCCCCGCGCTGAACGAAAATTTGATATCAATGTAAACTATTTCAAAGGAAATTCTTTTCAAATAACTATGGTCAATTCATTTTTACTTTTACAATTGTACGAAAAATTTATTAAAAACATATAACTTACATCACCTAAAGCAGTAAAGCAGTAAAACAATAGGAGGTGTTTATTACCTAACACCTGGGATTAGTACGCTTTGTTTATGCTTACTGCTCTTAACTTTTCTCTTACTGCTTTAACTTCTCTGCTTTACTGCTTTAACTCATTGTTTTTACTGCTTTAAATCTCTGCTTTACTTGTTTTAACTCTCTGCTTTACTGTTTTAACTCTCTTCTTTACTGCTTTAACTGAGTTAGTTAATAGATTTATGTTTTCTTTTATATTTTTATTATTTTGTTTATTACTTTTTATTATTCTATTTATTTTTTAAACTTTTTTATTTTTAATTATTTATTAACATTATCTTTATATTTTTTTATGTTTGTTTTAATACTTTTTATTTTCTATTTATTTTTGTTTTTAATACTTTTTTATTTTTTTTTATACTTTTTTTTTTTAGATTTTGTATGTAAGAATAAAAACACACAGAGTTTCGGTTATATAAACATTTATTTTATAAAATTGTTACGAAATTTATTTAAAACATATATTTTACAGCCCTTTAAAGCAGTTAAAGCAAGTTAAAAACAATAGAGGTGTATTACCTAACTACCTAGGGGATTAGTTATCCTTTGTTTTACTGCTACTGCTTTTAAAACTTTCTTGCTTTACGCTTTAACTCAGTTTTACTGCTTTAACTTTCTTTTTTAGTATGCTTTAACTCATGTTTTACGCTTTAACTCTCTTGTTTTACTGTTTTAACTCTCTGCTTTTACTTTTTTAACTCTCTGCGTTTACTGCTTTAACTCATATATTTATTAACATTATGTTTTCTTTTATTTTTTATTTGTTTTATAATTTTTATATTAATTGCCACGCGGAAATTATGCGGCAAGAGTTGTAAAAATTAACGATTGTTAATTTATGCTTTCTTTTATACTTTTTATTTTTGTTTTAATTACTTTTTTATTTTTAATTTGATAATGTAAGAATTAAAAAAACACACCCACAGATAGCCGATAATAAGATCTAATTTTAATACGATTGTTACGAAATTTATTAAAAAACAATTATACTTTACAGCCCTTAAAGCAAGTAAAGCAGTTAAAACAATAGAGGTTATTCCCTAAACACCTAGGGGATTAGATGCCTTTGTTTTTTACTGCTTACTGCTTTAACTTTTCTGCTTTACTGCTTTAACTCATGTTTTACTGCTTTAACTTTCTGCTTCACTGCTTTAACTCTTTCTGCTTTACTGTTTAAACTTTCTGCTTTACTGCTTAACTCATATATTTATTAACATTATGTTTTTTATTTTGTTTTAATACTGTTTTATTTATTTTTATTATTTATTTTTATTTATTTTATTATATTTTTATTTTATTTTTATATTATTTTTATTTTATTATTATGGTATACTTAGTCGTTATTTTACGCTTCATGGCCTATTGTTATTATTTTTAGAACACACACATACCACACACACACACACCACACACACCACACACGACAAACACACACAAACTTACACTCTATTACCACATTCACTAATGACACTTATACACACATTCACGTATTGCACTTACATTTACCCATGACACTTACATTTACACTTATACACATGCGGTCACACACACACCACACACACACACACCACACAGCAACTTACACACACTTACACATTCACTATGATACTTATACACACATTATTCACAACTTACATTTATCCATAGACACTTACATTTACACTTTCACTCACACACAGATTTACTTACATTCACACAGATTTACTTTAACACTCACACACAGATTTACCTTACACACACAGATTTACTTACACTCGCACACAGATTTACACCCACACACACACACCACACACACCACACACACACACACGCCAGCCACTCACTACAACATATAACGTATAATGTTATTAAAACATATGTTTATTAAACACGTACATAATATTAACTCATCAAAAATTAACTAAAAATTATTTCAAAGTTTCTTAAAAACTTCTATAATAAATCAATCATTATCTTTTGAACAAAGAATTTTTATTAACTTGTTAATACTTTTTTGTTTATAAATTTTCTATAACTATCAAGGTTTTAAAAATAACTTTTTACTACCAAATTTATTGAAATTTTAATCTTAAAAACATATATTTTTACGTACCTTATAAAGCAATTAAATCAGTAAATCAGTAAGGGCAGCCCCTAGCACCCCTCTACATCAAGCTATGCCACGTTTGTTCTACTTCACTTACTGCATTTACATCATCTTTAGCCAATGTTACATAAGTATTAAAATAATCAAAATAAGTTTCTCTCGTTACTAACTAACATGTATTTTATTAAAATTCTTCTAATTTGAATTTGAATCTCAAAAATTTTGCACACGTTTTGTGTTATTAACGAAAGCTCTCTTCAAACCTTCTTTAATAATCATTGTTTATCTTATTATATATTATGATCTATTGTACATTGATAATCCATCACGAGAAAACACAACAACCCCGCACTCCTTACAGATACGAAACTGAAATCTCTCTCTGTTGTAAATTGTTTTGAAATAACTACTTTAGGTCTAGATTTTAGGATAATCCTTTTTGTAACCCGGGGGCGATTTAAGCCCCTAATTCCAGGGCAAAATATATTTCAAACTGAACCTTTTTCTGTAAAAATGTGGTGCAAAACTCCGTTAGGCCTAAATTTAGGCCTAAATTTAGGATAAAGCCTTTTTGTAGAGGGCTAATTTAACCCTAATACCAGGTCAAAAGGTAATTCCTATAGACCAAGACATCATTGTATTATTTATTTTTATAAATATATTCAAACTGAAACATGCTGGTTCGGAGATCCTTTAAGCAGGTAAAAAAGGAAATGTTTTCCTTACTTGTTGATTGGTCGGCGTAATCCTTATCTCTATATGACCTCTGCGTGAGAGTGGTCGAGAATAATTTTATCTTTTAAAAATTAACTTTGTTCTTTAATCTTGTATTTGAGGCAGGGTCTGTGTTTATTATCTTTTTAGACCCAAACTCAGTTTAAAATCATAGTCATTTTTAGCTGTTAAGCGGTGCACAAATTATCTGATTTGATTTAAAAAGTGTTTTTATTTTACTAAGTGTATATCATTTATAATAAATACTACATTGAGGAATAATTATTAATTTCACTAGAATGGATAATAATTAATTCACTAGTTCATAAGCTAACCACCAGGGCTCAGCCATGAGCCCCACCCGCAAAGGCAGCCGACCCCGCACCCGCTGGTGCGACCCGCGGCGCCACTGTCCGCCGCGCACCCGCCCGCCGCGGCCCCGCCCGCCCCCCTCCGCCCGCTGCTTACGCCCCCAGGCGCAATATTTCCGCTGTGTCCCGCCCGCCGCGTGCGGCCCGCAGGCGCAATATTCCCGCGCCAATTATATATATATTATACTATATATTATATAATATATTATATATATATATATATATATATATATATATATATATATTATATATATATATATATATATATATATATAATATATAATGAATATATAATATATAATATATTATATAAATATTATATATATATATATATATATATATATACTATATATATATATATTATTATATATTATATATATATATATATATATATATATAATATTGTAGTGCGGGTGAGTGTGTAAGTGTCTTATGGGCCGAACGTAAGTGTCTCAATGTGTATGTTGCGTATGTGTGAAATAGAGATTATAGTGTATGTTGTATATAATCTGTGTAAGTTGTAAGTAGTTTGTCTATGGTTCGTGTAACTGCTTATAAGCTTGATTATCACGGACACACGGATCGCTCATCACATGACTCCATCTAATATTGTACAAACCTAAATGGCAATAAGTATCATGGGAAATAAATGCAAGGCTTCCTAAGGTATTTGCGTAGGATACCAAACGGCTACCTCAGGTATCAAGGATAGGGAATTAGTGAAGGGATATATAAAAGATTTATAAGAGACTCCCGATTTTAAATAACACTTTTTAGATCAAAGGATGAAGGCCATCAACGATGTGGAATAGGGCAGATAAGTGGGCAATGAATTTTTAAATTAATACCAAAAATCTGTAAGTATCCTTCACCTATGTTACTCTAATGAACTAAAAAGTTATGTCAGAACTACGATATGAATGGGATTGGCTTGAGCCTGTGGACCAAGAAAATGATTTTGAATGTTATTATAAGCAGTAAGTAATTTGAAAGTAGCGATCAGTGTTTTGGAAGCAAGGAATAAAAGCTTAATAAGATGTTGAGGTAGGCAAAGCACTATAATAAATCGCAATGGTTTTGATTTAAAGTCAATAGCAATTTAGAGTTATAAGGGCATACAAAAGAAACTAAAACTGATATAATAGCTATGTATAGCAGTTTTTAATGTACGAGTATTTGCACAAGTTTGCGAGCCCCTTTATTAAAGCAAAACTATGATATTGCTAGAGAGAGTGTAACGTAAGAAAACAAGGTTTGATTTCTGAGTTATGGGGGTAAGATCTTCATTGAGAGGAGTTACAGTTCAAAAAGCTGACTGAAAGTTAAGAATGTATCATTATACCTGTTAGAAAGGCGTTTCTCAGAGGTGGGACTATGAATATAAGTCTACGAGGCAAAAATATTACACTCCTTGATAACTCATGGAGGGGACTAATAAATCTCTTACAAATAAGACTATAGAGCACGGACCAGAAGACAATTTGGAAGTTGCAGACATAAGGTAATGAAATTAAGAATAGGAAGCATGCCATCTTGATATAAGAACCCGAATTCATGTCAGTAATCAGGGTGTGTTAAATTTTGGGGGACCCATAGTGATATAGAAACTCAAACAAAAGACAAAAATCGAAAGAAGTGATTTTGTGAAGAAGTTCCGAACTCCCGACTTACTGCCAGCACAATGGTTAAGAGGAGTTGGGCAATCATAGGGTATAAGAACCGAGGAAATTGCTACATAATAGAAGCTTGTTATAAGACGATGGGAAGAAACTCGTGAGAAGAGTGCAAATATTCAAAAAGATTAAATTTATTTGTCTCTCTCCAATGGGAGAAAAAAGCCCACAAATTAATAAATGTCCAAACCAGAGTTGGCGGGTACAAGTCCGAAATGAGAGTGTGCGAAAATGAGCAAGTAGTATAGGTTAAGGTGTGTAAATTGAAAAATGGTTAATTTAGAATGTATCACCAAATAAATTGCAAGTTCTGGTACTATATGGTGAGTGTTTGTTAACTTTAATTTGTACTAAACAAGTCCTTAATTAAAATATAGGGCTTTTACCTATACCGATTAGCCAGTTAAAGAATGAATATTTGGAATTTATAGAAACGTCGTGACCGGATTGTGTTACCCGGTTATGTTAAACCATTTTTAGGTGTGATGCTTGATGAGGTGATTGTGTCTCTTTATTTATTGTGTTCGCCTTGATGCGAATTTGTTGCGTAAGAATTGTAGTCCTAAGGATAAGATGAGTGGAGCTTGTTTATTCCATAAGAATTAGGAAACGTTATTGACAAGCTCTAAGTTTAAGTAAGTGTTTGTGGAAGTAATTGTAATTGCAGGAAGTAAGCTAATCATGTGTTTGGAAAGCAAGGTAATAAAGCTAATCAAGATGTGGGGTCATAAAAATCGGGGCAATTGTTGTTGTATCGAATAGCCGAAAGTGAGAGGGCAAGGTTATAAGTTGGTTAAAACTAGACTGTGGTGTGTGTTATTAATAGTCGATGATGTTAGCCAGTAATATAGAGGTACTTTGTTGGGACGAGCAAGTATTTTTGGGTAGACCCTTGTGCCCCACTTTATTTTAATAAGGTAATAATAAAAAAGCTACTTTTGAAGAAATAAGCTCTGGTCATTGAGTTGCTTTATGGAGTGAAAAATTTGCCTGTAAAACATTAAATGCTTTAGGAGAAGGCTTTATAGGATGAGGATGTTGATGTATATCTTTGTAGGTTGTGTTCTATATTAGGGCACCTTGGAGGCGGTAATAGGTCATACAGGGGTTTATCCGAGAGGGTAAGGCCCATGTGAGAGGGTCGTGAAAATCTGAGTTTAAGCTTGATGTTTCTGAAGTCCTGTCCCTTATGATATATTATAGGCTGTATCATTTTTCATCAGATAAACATTATCACACAGCTAATTTATCACATAGTTATTTATGTGAATCTTCTAACTCTAGTCATAATCTTAAGCAAGGTAGTTCTAATGTTGAAGATTCCTTTGTACTTTTGTATTAAATTTTAAAATATTTTTTTTTCATTCCCCCAATTGTTGAAGTATCAGATAAATCTATAATGGAAAAAAATAAGGCGAGCAATACAAATAATATCATAAAGGTATTAATTACATCTCCTAAGTGTGATTTGAAATATAAATCTTGGTTATAAACTTAAATTAAAAAATTAATTGCTGCAACCCTAGGCATCTCCACTGATAAATGAGAAGAAACGCATAAAATATAAGTTGTACTTAATTGTATGGTGACGACATGAGATTATATCAAGTAAAAAGGTGTGTCTATTGAGAGTTAGAAAAAATATTCTGGAAAATTGTTGAAAAATTATAAAATGCATCAATTTATTTTAAAGATTTCAAATAAAGCCATCATAATAAATAAAATAAAAGTAAGAAACAACACTGTGGCAACATATGTTGGCCTATGTGTTGGTGTCTAAGTGTAGTAAGTTTATATAAGTTAAGGGGTGTAAAAGTGTGTGAAAAGACTTGGTTTTGCCATGTATATGGGAAAATTGTTGTTTTTTTGTGTGTATTGTTTTTTTTTCATAAAAGGCTCGGATGATTTTCAAATGCCTCCAACATTTCGATAATAAGAATAGATAAATTTGGATAGGATATAAAGTTTAATAATCAGATTGTGACTATATATATATATTGATAATATATATATATAATATATGAAGTTAATCAATTATTATATTTTGATTTTAAGCCAAATTGATCTATAGGTGATAAGTTTTTAAGTTATATTAATGGTTATTTAAAAGATTTATTAATATATGCTACATATATATTAGTTTATAACTTATATAAAGTTATATTATAACAAATTAATAATACTACTGATACAAATATATTATTAGTATGTATATATTTAATAATTAAGTGCTATTATTAAATATCTATATAGCTATAATATATGTATTATTCTTTTCTAAGGTATTGTAAATTAAGAATATATTATGTGGTTATGTTATATAGTAACCTATTAAAGTTATTTAGTAAACTATAGACTATCTATAAGTAATTAATGCTTAATTTATGAATGGAATTTGCATGGTAATTAGAGTGTTTAATATGTGTGTGTAGGACCTGTATGTATTGAAGTTATATATCTTATACTTATTTAAATAATATTAATAAGAGAAGCTATTTGACATAGTACCTTTAATAGTATAAGCTTTAAGTGTATATTTGGCTAAATATATCATATAAATACATTGTATGTTTAATTTATAGTAATTATTGAACTATCTATTTAGTGATATACCTGGCTATAATTAGTTATACAGTTATTATCGATTATATGATGAACCCTAATAATTAATAATAGTATGATTTATCATTAACAATTTATTCATTTTTTTCAATGTCAATCTAATAATATAATTATACATTTCTGAGATAACAGTTGGGAAGGAACTGTCTTGAATATCAATGGAATAATGTTTATTTGGACTGTAAGTACCCCTTCACCGACTCTTCTGTGTTTCACGTCGAGTCCTTCAATAGAAATCACTGAACTTATCCCCAAAAGCCTCCAACCAATTCACACAATCCTTGATACACATCTTAACATTCCTTGCTTTACTCTCCCAATGATGGGTGCATCCAAATACTTACGTTTATTTAGAAAAATTTAATTTTAATTTTAATTTTCTAAAAAAATCTCCCTTTATTTTCAAACGCCATTTCTTTAATAACAAAGAGCCAATATCATATCAAAGTGGGAATGAAATTCTTCTTTTAAACAAAACACTACCAAAAATGTGAAACAAACTTAAAGGGGCTCACCTCGCACTATCTAGATAAAAAACATACTATTAATATAGTAGTTAAGTATAAACGTATAATAAGGCCAGTCAAAACTACTATATAATTATTAACAGTAGAAGATTGGTATTGACCAAAAATAATAATTTAATGACTACAATCATAAAAACCTTGGATTAATATTGAATAAAAGTAAAACATTATTGTGAAATGAAAGCTGGAAACATATTTTCTTTAACATTTAAATAAAAAAAACAAAAACATATAAAAATTTAAAGACAAACACCATGATACGGACAGGGGCTGGGGGGTCACTATCATTTAGATTATAGGACCGAATTAGTTAATTGATAGAGTTTATTAAAGGGCCTTTATTCTAGTAGTGTTCAATTGTGCGAAAATTTTTTTTTTTTTATTTTTTTTTTTTCTTAAACAAAAAAGATTAAGGAAAAAGGGTGGTTTTTTCAAAATGCCAAACCCATGGAAGCAATTAATATTTATAAATTTTAATAATATAACAATACAAAAGCTATCAAGATCATACTGTATATGCAGATAATATAGAGGTGAAATAGATTATAATATAACGAATGAAAAATATTAATAATAAATGAAAATATTAGGTTATTTTATATACTTTATCATCGTGAATAACAATCTCACTAACAGTGAGCCAGATACGAAGTGATATAGGTATTAATATGTGAGTACTAATTTTCACTAACGAAAAGCTTGAGAAATAATATATATAAATAAAAAGTTTATTATATAGTAATTATAGGTAAGCTTATATTAAGTAGGAACTTAAAATCTATAATAACCCAAAAATAACTTTAAGATAAATAAAATTTATATATTATATATATAGTATAATTCAAATGTTAAAATATACTTATATTAAAGATTTGATTTCCTAGTTAACTTAAATTATTAAATAATAAGTCATGTTTTTATTTTAAAATAAAATGATAATTAAGTTTTATTATTAAAATTAAAAAATATGAGTGAAATAAATACCATATATAAGGTAGTGATGTAAGTATAAATTTATATATATAATAGATTTACTATAAAAATCCAAAAAAATAATAGTGTAGTATCCCATATGAATAATTTATTATAATAAGTTATAATTGACATTTAAAATATAGTAAAAATATATATTTAAATTGTAATATATTAATATAATTATAATAATATATATATATATAAATATAAATATATAATAATATATATAGTATATAATAATATATATAATTAATATATATATATATATATAATATATATATATACTCTCGTATAGTAATTGAACGTAATATATTATACTTAAGTGAGTTCAGTAATGTATGGACGTGAAAGACTCCACTATTATCAAACATCATAGTACTGAAATAATTAGCGTATTTCCTCTAATATGAATAATCATACTATAAGGGATACTTATACTGCACGAGTACTAATATGACCTTTTAAAACTATACCAAAAAGCCATCCCACTAGTCCTTACTTTAATCTACTAACATAATATTATATAATAATGGGTATCACAGTTCGTACTACACGTTTAATTACATAATATTATAAAACTAATTATTATTAATAATAAAAATATTCCGGGCTACTCTTATAAACCAATCTCAAATAAATATATGATACTTTAAGCAATAATAATATACCTGATCAATTATAAAGTAATTATAACTCGGCCAGGATAAGCTACTCTCTAGGTGTATCATCATAAGTAACTAGGCAAAAAGAATATTAAGGGTAATCAAAGCTGGGATATAAAACGTCATAAAATAATTACCTCCCGCAAAATTCAAAGGACTTACTAACATGAAAGTAGAGTAATGACCCTTGAAGAGAGTCACCCACGAGATCAGAAAAACAACTACCACAGATATATCATGCCTTAAAGGAATTCAGAGAATCTCTATATGAGTGATCGGAAAAAATCGAATTATCACCATTCGATAAGTTTTTGGGAATTCCAGTATTTTGTTTATTCGAACCCGGTCGGTGATAATAAGAACCACAACAAAATATAAGTATTTAAAGCCGTGTACTTGTCAATTGTGAAAGAGAAGAGGAGGGTCCCTACGCCCCAACCCTATATAAATTAGAACCAAAATGCTGGGAACTCGGAAATGGCGAGCTCAAATGCGTGTACTATTCGTGAGAAGGCACTGAATAGATTATAGCGAAGGTTTTTAAACAATATTGTATAAGGTTAAGAGAGAGGGTAAACAATAAGGCAGATGTGTATCAACCTAATGAGATGATAACGTCTGAGATAACGGCCAACTGACAAAAGTCGCACACCGAAGACTAGGGGAAATAACTCAGACAGAGCACAGAAATCTCTAAAGGGTAAACCCCAATGGATAGCTATATAGATTAATGCCAATCTATACATAAGCAACAAATAAATAAATCCCAAACACCACGCGCTCCTGATGGCGAATGTATGGAGTCCACAAAAATAGGGTAAAACGGTAAATATAGTATGAAAAAAATGGAAAGTTGGGATATATTTCTTTTATACTACAGTCGAGTATGCTGATATTTGCTCTCTATATCAAATTAATACGTAATATAATTTACGGTTGGTTTATACATGAGAGCTAATCCATCTCATGTTTGATCCAATATCTCTTGAAGGAAAGCTTTATGTTGAGAAATAGGAGAGAGGGCTTAAAGAAGATTGCACGAAGACAGAAAAAAGAGGCTGATACTGAGCGAACAAATAAACTTGGGACGAAGCCCGTAAGGGGGGTGCCTAACTCCAATAAATATTAAGGTTAATGTACACGAATTAAATGCTCATTAAAGAGGAGAGTTGTGGGTAATCAAAATGAGCAAGGTCATGGTTTTTTTTTAGTAAAAAAGAGGACCGGATGTCAGTAGCACAAGGAAAGAAAATTTTGGTCGAAATAAAATGAAGGAAAAGGAGTAAAAACCTAGAGTATTAATTAAATACATAACAAAGAAGAGTTGAAGTACTCGGAGCAAAGATTTGTATTAGAACACATAACAAAAGTTTTTCAATGATGGTTGGAAGGTGTCCTAAGATGGTACAATAATTATTGTTATATATATATAATGATTAATATATATAATTATATTTACCGTACCTATAAGTAATAAATATAATAAATTTGTTTTTAGTAAGCCTACAAATATATTTAGGTTATATTAAATAATACATAATATTAATTGATTTTAATAATGATGTTTTGGTAAGTGTAGATACTATCACGAAGATTAATTTGAAAGGTGAGCGAATATGAAGTTTCGTAAAATAATGTTGAGTCAAAATGACTCCACCCACAACTCACCTCCCCCCGTATAAATATACTAAATATAAGGGTGATATTATATATAATATATATATAGGTATAAATAAAATAAAATATATTATTAATAAAATGGTAAACGCAAATACAACAGAAAAGAAAGTGAACGGTGATATAATATATATAATATATAATTTATAATAGGTATATAAAGATATAATGTGTTAGGCGTGTTGTGTATAGTAAAGGTATATAATAGGAGGAAGGGAGTGGATGATAAATGTAAGTGGTACAGGATTGTTTAGTAGGTACACCTCACCTTTAGGTCAATTACTATATATGAGTCACACGGGCGGTGCTGAGTTAGTAGATTACATATTCGTTATGTAGCAGCTGGCAAACTGATTCAGTGTCTTATTTTTCGACTATATTTCTTGGTTGTTTTTTCGCCCCCATGAGATGATGCGATCCAAAATCGTTAGTTAACTATTAATTTTTTAGCTAGAGGATTAATTATTATATACCCTATTATGTATGGAGTTTCCGTATAGTGTTACAATTCTTTATTCTTTGATTGTAGTTTAATATAAAATCCGTAGGTGTTGCTTACCTACTTCTAAATTTATTCTGGGTTGCTTTGGCATTCAAAGAGAGTTCTCTTTAGATTTACTTTTATCAAGTATTAAAAATATATGATTTCTCGTTTAATAAAAAGATTTCCCTAAAATGAGGTAAAATTTAAATTCGTAAATTTAATTTGTTATGACTTCTTCATGTTCATAACTTTTTAAAAAGTGCCATTGGTGTTATTTTACGCCAACAAACCTAAACGATTACCCAGCGGAGGGATAGATCATCAGAAATAAGTATTTTTCACAGGATAACTTTTCACCCAAAAGCCTCAACACACTATGCCACCCCACAAGTAACCCCTGTGGCCTAATCAATCGGATGTGAGTCTATTGATTGCACTTAGAGGTGTTTTCTCTAAATATATATTGAGTTAGATAGTAAGTTAGGCAGGTGCGCGTGCCCAGTCGCTACATTATTTATATAAGGCAGATTATAAATGCGATTGAAAAGAACACAAATAATTTTGTTACTTTTCTGTTTGATATGTAGTATATAGAATAAAAGACTATAGACTGATATTTTATATATAAATCTTTGATAAATTACATTAGTCTTAACTTTTACAGTATATTACCGCAATGTGGAAGCGATATAGAATCAACAGAAAGATCAGTAAGAAATCAAAACGCCAGCGAAGCCCCCACACCGCCGCTAAAGACCTTCAACGTCTCCGATACACAGACAATGAATAACGTCGACTTGACGTGCGATGAATCAAGCGAAAATTTGTATAAGACATGAAACCCCCAAAACCTCTTTAAATTTATTGTTTGTTTTTATTGTGATTTCCGGTATGCAGGTTTTAAAATTCCATTCTCTTCGTCGAGGATCTTTCTACTAAAATTTTATATTCGTTTTCGGATGCTTATCTGCTATAATGCTCTTTATACACACAACCTTCGATGTGTATCCTAGAGTGTACTTTTAATAGACACCCGTAATTAGCAGAATTGATAAAGATATATAGTTCAAGATTGTATTCAGAAAATACGAAAAACCCGCAAGGAGCCTATCTTCCGGATTCACCTCCAGCCATTTGTTCGTTTAATCACATCGCACAGATATGGGTTACCATTTGATATAGTTGAATTCTCCTGAATACCTCCATTGTTTAATAGAATATGTCCACCATTTTTGGAAGTAATCATTTTTCACCTGAGGACAACAAAATCAGTTAAATAGATATTGGAATTAGAGTGATGTGAGAATTGTCCTCGAGTGTGTGGTGTTTGTCTTGAAAAAACCAACAGTTTAAAAAGTCCAAGTTCTTTGGGGCAACTATACCTGAAATGGCAGACGTTACAGGGGGTGTTCTGACCCTTACTTCACCCGTAACAAAAAGTTTGTACACAAATATAAGGATTGTAAAACAGTAAAGCGAGTGCCAATGAGAACTTAAGAAGAGAAGTGTATAAGATGCAATAGACAATAGAAAGAAGCCTAATGGACATTTAGTGCTGCGGCGTGACGGATGATAAGATCCAAGACTAAATTTAACAAGAGATTACGCACACTTTAAACAAACGAGTAAGAATAACTAGAGCATTAGCACACAAAAAACGATAAACCTTACAACAATAATACGATAAGAATTATACTAAGAATATCCAAGTAACTATAATCAGTTATCTCGCATAATTAGAGTTAACAAAAGTTACGAATCCTTATCTAAGTGTAGATTACACACACACCACTAACACAACACACATACTCTACACAGGTGGAGCTATATATAGACCAGCCTTTTACATTAACCCGAGAGCTAGATTATTCCCAAAACAAAAATTTATATAGTACCAAACGAGTTAAATTAAATATGTTATATAAAATTAGTCCCCATTACTCTTAACCTATCCGAAGGTTAATATATAAGAGCCTAACCCGAGATGATTATAATGTTTAAAAATAGAGCTGAGAGTTGTAGAATAGTAGATCTTCGTGATATATGAAATACCCTGGGAAGTGTCTATAAAAAGGGTGTCAGGCTCTAAACTCCTCCCCCCCATGACACAACGATGACCATAAACTTTATAACAGGGTCACAACAGTCAACTGTGGTGGATGTATAGATGATCGTTCAGCTGCATCTCTTAAAATATACAAATTCCAATACCTCAAAATAACGAAAACTATACGAGCACCATAATAAAAGTCGAAGAAAAGCAAATGAGACTGAGTGGAGAAAAGTAAAAAAAGCTAAATTATGCAGCAAATATAAATAGTAATAAAGAACCGGAGCAAGAGAGATAATCGTGTAAGGACGAATATAGAGAGACAGAAGAGGCTTCTCGATGTAGGCCCTCACCATAGTAACAAAAGGACACGATCAGTGTCTTTTAAAATATATGAAGTTACAATCTAATCAAGGGACAATAGAAGATATACAATAATCAAGTCAGCAAACTGGGGTAACATGCCAATCAGGTGAGTGACGTGAACTTGACCCTTAAGAACGCCGTATAGCCTTAGTTAATAAACATGCGTTAAAGTCCTAACAAGATCCAAAGGAGAAGACATGGATCCCTATTTTAAACGGCACCCAATGCTAATGCGGTTCAATTTTTTATTAAACCGTGTAAAGCTAATATAACATAATTAGTTTGCTAGTATTTTATATATTAATGTAAAGTTCATCTTTAGGAGAACAATTCAGACTGTATCTTACTTGTTGAGGGTATTAATTTTTTATTTAAGTTATTGTCAATTAAGAGAATATTTATTTTAATCAGTCAATAAGTAACATTAGTTATCCCAAGACAATTCTCATTATAGCATGTTTACTTATTATATAATTTTTAATTGAAATGTGATTTAAAAGAGAATGCTATATATTATTTAACTTAAAATAATTATTTTATTATATTTAATTGAACGTTTTCATGTGTAGATGAGACCTATAATATCTTATAAGATTATTTTGGCATGAGATATATGATCGTGAGGAGCTCCTATCGACTCATTGAATACCCCTTTATTATCTATATAGTATGTTAGTTTAGTACTATTATATAATGATAATAACCCTATGGATGATATATAATAATTAATTATTATCCCTATCTTATAGTGAAATTATAAATACAATTAAATTCCCTATCCCCGAATGTAAAAAAGGTTTTTAACACCTCAATTATAAAATTTAACAAGTATAATATAATATATCAGTATATAAATTATCAAGCATTCAAATTACAAATTAAAATATACACATAACACATACTTTCACACACACACGTAAAGCTAACTACTTCTTATACATATCTACCATAGTTATATCCCAA
>JABUQX010128957.1:2500-12500 GCA_015478945.1 Trachelipus rathkii | reverse complement strand
AGCATAGGAACAATAAACATGGGGTTTGGGAGAAGTAAAATAATAAATAAATATAAGTGGTACCCAAAACCAATATTGTTGCGTTGAAAAAATGAATAACCAATAAGGGGGCTCCAAAAGGGGGGGGGCTGATGTATCAGGTTAATAGACTCCGAGGGGTGAGGGATTTAGATAAATAAAACGCCGGCCGGGTACCCAATAAATATAATAAAAGGGTGTGAGTAGGCCAAAATGGAGGGGTAATAAGGTTGGGGGTTCATGTTATGGGTATAAACCGTAATAAAAATGGAGGAATAGTACCCCCTACTCACCAATACTGGAGGGTAGTAGGTAGGTGGTATAAAAAAAATATAATAATAAATAATTTAACCAATAAGAACTTAAAAACCTTTTGAAAATATATAACAATATTAAAACAAACAATATAGAAAAGAGTTTATAAGTTGGCGAGGAGGCGAATATATATCATAGGGGTAGAGTGTCCTTATATGGGATGTAGGTTTTGGGGAGATTTGTGTCGGGCGGGGGGGTTAACTTAGGTCCTATTCTACACCGTTTACATCCGTGTGCGCGGGGATATCGGGAGGGGGTGAATCCCGGGAGGGTGAGATGGGGACTTTGAAGTACACAGGTCCTCACCCTTCCCACCCCCTCCCAGTCGGGTGCGCCGAGTTATGCTCTCGCGTGCTCCCGGAGGATGGAGTAATGCAGGGCCCCCTCCGATCTCGTGTGTAACCTAAACAACCCCTGTTCCTCCCGGTGAAAAAACAGGAGCACCAAAGAATTACCACGAGAGAAAAAAAAAAACAAGGGGAAAGAAAATAAGACAAAACAAAAAAAAATAAAAATTAAATCAATACAAAGTATAAAAAATTTAGTTTGATTATAAGTAATATAGGAAGAGAGTATTGGTGCCGGGTACCAATACAAGCGGCTATCAAAATAGGGACCAATAAATACAACACGGAATTAGAGTATAAATAAAATATAAACACGTCACATATTTTAAAGTCACTGAATAAAGTCAGTATTTTCCAAATTGTTGATGTTATTCATTTTTAATCTCTCTCAAATACTATAAAAAACATATATGACAACGGAAAAATTAACGTACCACTCCCCCCACTGTGAAATAGGTAGCTTGTGATATGTGGGGTGCAATAACATTCAATACAAATATGCGTGGGGTGAGACTAGGCCCAGTCACCACGGAATATGTTTGTATGAGATGCTATCATAAAAGGAGTGGATAGGGTGACACTGAAATGGAAGCCAAAGATTTTAAACTAAAAACGCGTTAGGTATACCCATATCTTCACCACTAGGAGACACTGAACCAATTGAAGGGAGAAATAAATGTTTTAGTCTTCTACTGTATTGTTTTTGTGATGGTAGATGACTATGTCTGGTTTGTATTATAGATTTTTAAGTTAGTTATTGCGTGTAGAACGTATATTTGACTATGAGTAGAAATTAAGAGTGAGGAGTAAGTCGATGTGAAGAGAGGAGTGTGAAGCAGATCTTGAGCCAACCAGTATGAATGTATAGCAAAAGAGATTAAGTAATAATGGTAAAAAGTTTATGAACAAAAATTTTCTTTTATAAAAATAAGATTATATATAATGGAACGCGTCTAGGAAGATGGAGGTGATACGTAGAGTGACTTAGCGTAGAAGGATCCCACAGTCCGCGGTTAGGGTATAAATGTTGAAATTTATAACAGCGGTAGATGCCGATTAAAGTGAAGAGTGGTGTGTGGGGGGGAAAAATATTAGGTGCCAACCCTCCACTCTCCTCCAGCAACTAAAAAGGAATTAAGCTAATAATGTGGCGAAGGGAAGATGTGTGGGTGGGATCGCCTGCGGAGGAATACCAAATAGGGAGCTCGATAAAGTGGGTATTCTCTGACACGTTAAAAAAGAGGTCGGTTGGTACACTAAAAAAAAAGGAGGAACACGTCCTGGCATGTGGGTGGGGGTGGCGGGTGGTGGCGGGTAATGATAACAAGGGTATGAGCTGATTCTGAGGAGCAGCGGAAGATGCAGACTCCACGTATGAGGAGAAAGTATGCTCCAGGAAACTGTAAAGGAAAGTGAAAAGGGTCAAAGGGAACAAGAGGAGAATAACGCTGAGTGCAGAATGACGGTATAACAAGAGAAAAAATATGACGTGGAAAGCTAATAGTATATAAAGTGAAGTAACGAGCAAGACTAGTTGTATACCAGCGAATGAACATAAGAATTACAGTGAGTTGAAGTAGAGATTTTGAGTAAGTAATTTTTACTTAGGGAAAATCCACCCAGAAGATTGAACCTGTGAAAGTGAAGTTATAGAATTGAGAGGTGTTTGAACTTGTAAAGTTCGCAAATATGATATTAGTAATGTGCAAGAATATAGACATCGTAGTTTTGTTTACCCGGCGTAGGGGTGGTGGGCCACCCTAAAACAGCCCTTATGTGCGCGAGCAGATAGCAAGTTTGTGGAGTGTGTACCCCTCGAGGTTTGGTTGGCGTGCCAGAAGGTGTGTATCCAAAAGTAGAGAGTATACCCGTCGGTGGAAAAACATAATAAGATAAATGTTAATTTGTATTTATCGATGATTTGGAATTAATATGTTATGATCTGTCTATTATGATGTGACAGGTATATATATAATATATAGTGTGGGGAGTATGTAGTAATTAAATTAAAGTTACATGATGGTGTAGAGATTGGTATTTGAGTTTGATGGATGTTGGATGTTGGAGTTGAGGTTATAAATAATTAGTCCAGATTATTATATTAATTATTCCATTATTAGCATATCGCCCTATCTGGATATTTATATAAATATTATATAAATGTGGTTGTGATGTGGTTAGGGATGGGGGAAACGCCGCTATTATTATTGGTTGGGAAATATAAAATATATATATATAAAAGTGATGAAATAAATAATTAAATATAAATAATTATTATATAATTATTATTATTAATTTATTATAAATATTATTATATAAATATAAATGTAAATGCAAACTTAAATAAAAATTATAATAAAAAAATATTATTAATTATAGTTTCAATAATCTTTAAGATGGAAATTAAATTAATGGAGTTATGAAAAAGTAGGATGAAATATAAAGTTGGATGTGTTAATTAAATTAGTGATAAAATAGTTGATGTAATAAATTAATATTATTAAATACACTGTGGATGTAGTTTATAGTGGGTATTATGTGATATTAAATATGGAGTGTGAAATTAATATATTATCCTGAGTTAAATTAAAAAACACTTACCTCATGGTTAATACCGAGTGATTATGGGCCACTTGGGAATAATGTGATGTGATGTTGTATGTGGGGATGGGTGAGTGGTGGAGTGGAGTGGAAAATATACGGTATTAAATATAAGGGATTAATTTAAAGGTGTATGTGTATTGATTGTGAAACCCAATAGCTGGGAGGTGTATGTGGAACCCGCAAATTAAACCATTGAAGTTGGGTGGGATTGTACTGGCCCGGGAGGATTGAGGTTCGTTCTCAGGGTGAAAGTATTGTTGGTCAGGTGGGAGGGTTGGCGCCGTGATGGGATTCAGGGTGGATCTATTATTGAGTTCCCACTGTAGTTGTGCCGAGGTTGAGTGGGGTAATCTGAGTGGTATAATAATCGGGATTGATTATTATTAATTATTATTTATTAATATTATAATTAATTATTATATAGTAATTATTATTATTTATTGTTTATTTTATTTTATTTTATTTTATGTAGTGGTTATATGTGAGGTGGGTACTGAGATAATTGTTATGGTACCTCCACCCTCTGATTACTCATTCATCTACCTGGGGGGGTGAGGAGGGATAATAATGGTAGCTGTATCCGGATGGTGGAAAAACCCCATCCTACTCCATGTCCCCATTAGTTGCGTGGGATGGTTGGATTGAATGTATTATATTTGAGTGGTGAGTGGGTGATTGGCATCTCATTCATGATGGTGGGGCGGGTATATTAATTGTGTGTAGTGTATGGGTATTCCTGCCGGTGCCTCCTACCTAGTTGGGATATGGTGAGTCCTCCATTCCATCATTACTCTCGATTGGGTGACATGGTGGGGATAAATATGGTGGATAATGTGAGTGAATATATTAGTTATTATAATAAATATATAATAGATATATATATATATTAATTAATTTATTAATATTATCGGGATTATTATTATATTACTATTCCATTATTATTATTTCCCTGTTTCATAAAATACATTTTTGATGGTGGATGTGGTTTATGGTGACTCTATATATTATTATAATTATAAGTTTTATATATATATGTATATTTATTGATTTATATCATGTCCAATTTATTCATTATTGGTATTTTGTTGTGTTTGTGACGCTCTGTTTGTTCGATAATCCTTGTAAGCTTATATTGGATAATTCTTAATGTTAAATAAATAAGAAAAGCAGATTATGATATTCCTAACATTACTTCCATTCTAAACACAAGAGATGAATCTATACACACCATCTATCGACTGAGTAAAGAGGGAGAGTTATAGATGCATGCAGCTTCAAGTATGTAGATAAGAGGGTTAATGAATATAGAGAATGTCCTAATCAACAACATTTTATCAAAAAATTCATATAATAATGAACAATAACATATATACCTGCAAACGGTTCTTCTAGTGATTTTGTGAGGGTTTTTAGTCCCAGGGTGGATGAATTGCTTTATACATAAAATAGGGGCTGTAGTAAGGTTATATAGTAGGTATAGGTGAGGATATATATAGTATATAAGTGTATATGAAATAAAGGAGTGAGTAGGTGAAATAGTGTATGTAGGTAGTATATATATATGAGTAGTGGTCCAAGCACTGACCCCTGGGGTATAGGACTCATTAATATGTTAATAGCTTTGATAGAATACATTATTAGTTAAAAAGTAAATATAGAGGGAATGTTTACGAACTCTTAGAATGGGTAGTATAGGGGGGTAGCAGTAAAATATAATAAATAATATAATAAATATATTATATAACTCATAGTGATATAATATATATTATACTATATATTATATATATATATATATATATATATATGCAATCATGTGAAAAATTGAATAAACTAAAGAACATAGTTATAACGTCTGAATCATTAATATATTATTCAACAAAAAAAAATGTCAAAAATAAGTAATATATTTGTTCATATTCTTAAATTATTTGTTATTTATATTCAGCGACGAATCTTTTCAAAGATTGATTCTCCAAAACGTGGAGAAAACATTCGTCAAAAATATAGAATTAAAGAAATTATAGTTTTAAAAACAAACCAAACAATCATAATCACCATCTCACCACTTAGTGGATAGAGAGAGGAGCTTGGGGTTAGATCTGTTGTTGTTGGCCAACAGGGGAATAGATAGGGTTATGGAAATATAAAATACCCCCGGTAGTAGGGGTAGGTGAGGAGCTACCTATATGTTGGGGAAGTGATATATATATATCCGTATGTTATAGATAAATATTTATATTAAATAGTTTAATGAAAATATTAATAAAAATACCTACGTGACTGATATAGTTAGTTCTGGGGGTTGCCTGAAGGTAAAGTAGGTAGAGTGAGTGAATAACTGGGTGGGGCCGTTATTGTATATAATAGTATGGTGGATGGGTAATATATATATGAATAAGTATATATATTATATTATAATGTATAAGTATGATATATATAGTATAAAAAATACTAAGGTAGGTATATATATATATAGTATATATAGACCTTTATATATATATATAGGTATATAATATAAATATATTTATGTAGTATATTATATAGTAATATATAATATATAGGTATATATATATATAGGGGTCACACTCACCCCACAATATATTAAAAAAAATATAAGTCATATAAATACTATATATATATATACATAAAGGGGTAGTATAATATATAATTATAAAAAGTATATATGAGTAAACTAACTAAAATACCTTCTTAATATTACATATCAAAATTAAGTGAAGTATATATAGTTTGCAGGCATGTTTGCTCATCCTTCATTCCCCTTCCCTTCATCTGATATTGATATTCCCAACAATCATGTATGTTCGTTAAGTTTGGTGACATAAATTAATGGCCCAAGATTAAGAACACACGAAACACATGACGTTCAATTAAGTCCACGTGGTATCCGAAAAAAAATAAATTTATTAAACAGTAGTAAATTATATCTATGTTAAAGTAGTAACTTAAATATATAAAAAAAAAATAAATAATAAAAAATATATATAGATTATATAAATAAAAACCTGATATATAATTATATATAATAATATAGGAGTATAGTAGAGTGAAATAAAATAGAGAGCATATATAATAATTGTTAATAATATAAATTTAATAATATATATGGAATTATTATAATATTATAAAGGGGGTTATGTTAATGTGATTGATAGATGAAGTGGTGTGGGAGTAGATGGGAAAAAATACAACAAAAAGTATATGTAATAAGTAAATAATAAAATAATAAAAAAAGGGTGGGTGAAAGCAAGGGGGCCCCCATAAATAAAATAATAAAAAAAACCCCCCTAAAGTTATTGTGATTCACAAAAGTGTGGTGTGGGGCTAAAAAATAGGAGATAACTACTAAAGGTAAGTTATATACGATATGAGTGGGTAGATAAATATAAAATATATAAATAAAATATAAAAGGGGGCCAACCTCTAATAATAAAATATAAGGAAATATATAATGTGTTATAGTAGTCGGAGGGGGGTGAGGGAGGGTAGGGCAAGGGAAAATACTAATAAAATAAAATAAATAAAATAATAAAAAGCCCCGTACTATATTATATATACGGGTCGATATAAATTATTAGTAGGATAGGTAGGGTCCGAGTGGCGGGTGAGGGTAGTGAGGATATATATTAGGGTTTTTAGTTTGATATATATAGCAGATAGGGTAAGTGGTAGTAGGTTATATGAGCCATATTTTAGCTGACTGATTCACTAGTGATCGGTTGAGTAGTAGAAACTACTATAATAATTGTATATTGGGTGGGGTGTATAAATATGTGTCAACCCGTACGGTATGTATAGGGAAGTATATAAAGTAGTGAGGAGGGCTTATATATATATATATTATAGCACTATAATAATATATAAAAAACAATAAATGAGGGTAGTATATAGTAGCTATAGGGCTCACCTACAATGACCCAATACAATAGTAGTGTAATAGTGTGATGAGTATGATAGTGGGTGAGGATTGCCCTATACCCAGTTAGTGGGCGGTTAGTGTTCTATACTCCCTACCATATGAGGATATAAGTAGAGTAGGGAGGTGTTCGGGTAAGGCGTAAGTGATAGGGGTAGCTATACCCAGGGAGGTAGTATTAGGTCTAACCACTGAGTAGGAGTGTAGAGTGGTTTATGAGGGGTGCCCTAGTGGGAGGATGGTGAGGTAATATAAATAAAAACCCGGGTGGGTATTGAGGTAGCCTCTAGGTACGTTAGGGGTCACGGGAGTATGTGGGCTAACGGATAGTAGAAGATACATAGGGGTATGAGACCCGAAGTGTATGAGTATAATAGTATGTATGCCTACCGTGAGTAGGTATAGGAAAAAATAAAATATAATATAAATATATCATGTACCCTTAGAGCTGATTTAGCTAAACTATTATGTCCCGAGAGTAGTCAAATCATGCGTCGCCAATGCATGTCAATTAATAATAATTTCGTTCGGCCTATACAAAGCACAAAAAAATGGAACATTCAAGCAAGTAGGGTATGAAAAACGATAGGTAGGGATAAAAGGGTAAAAATATATGATGATGTGAGGGGTAATGAGTAGATATAATAATAAAATAAAATACAGTAGGATGAGGTAATAGGGGGCGGTCAAGGGTATTATTGCATAACCAATCTCATAAAAAGCAGAAGAATTATGTAGTAGCTAAAATAAATACAATAAAGTGACAGGTATAAAGGTAAGGGTAATAAGTGTAGTATATATATAATAAAAAATATAAAGGGCAGGGAGGGGTGATAGTAGACCGGGAAACGAGTAGTGATATATAGGGCTTAGGTAGATTAGATAATAAATAACCTCATATATAGTATATATATAATATATAAAATAGGTGAGTGGTGGGTAGGACGGCATAATAGGTGTAGGATATATATAATAGTATAGGGTTAGTGGTGGTATGATAGATATATAGATACTAAGTAGATATTTATAGGTATATATATATTATAATGTTCCAAAGTCTGGGGGCAATTTATGTATAATAGAAGAGTGACTCCAAAAAATTATATTTAAATATATAAGGTGATAATATATATATATATATATAGATATATATCTTATATAATATATTAATATATAATACGGGATATATAACAAAAGGGAGATAGGGGAACCATAAAAACTATACATAATATATAATATTATTATTTAAAATGAATTACTTATAATTTCCGTATATTGTTTTAATATACTGTAAATAGAAAGAGTTTGGTTTTTGGGTGGTTTTACTTACATTTAGTAATATTTTTTGATATGACGCGTGGGGGGCAAAAGATAAGCTGTTCTGTTTTAATAAATATTTATTAACGTTACATAACATTTTACTATTCAATTCTTGCTGTCGTATCTACTCTGAAGTTCTCTATTGGCTTAAAAGGGCCAAAGTTGACGCTTGTGTACCTAGTGGGCCTTCCACCCCACAGTACTGGTAAGAACCTAAGGTTTGGGTATAGTTTAAAAGGAAGCTGGAGCCAAGAGTA
The DNA here is from genome assembly GCA_015478945.1 of Trachelipus rathkii. Taxonomy (NCBI): domain Eukaryota; kingdom Metazoa; phylum Arthropoda; class Malacostraca; order Isopoda; family Trachelipodidae; genus Trachelipus; species Trachelipus rathkii. The sequence goes on along the minus strand of JABUQX010128957.1, from coordinate 3,705 downwards.
AAGAGTTGTAAAGGGTAAAGGAGAATACTCAAATGTATTTCATTAAATTTATGTTTTTTTTTTTTTTTGTGTTTGAGAGCTACTATGACATGTCACAACAACTCCCAAAATTTTAAAATATGTGGTGCCAGGTTTGAAAGAGATACAAGGAAAAAAAGATTATGATCTCATTAGTTCATGTTGTTAGTGTGTTAATATCGTTCTCGCGCATTGGTAGCTTTTGCCAATAAATCGTCTTCCGGTTGTGGAATTTGGTTATTTTGTTGTTGTTTGTGGATTTTAAGTAAAAAAACCGCGCAAAAATCAAATATTTTTGTTTCTGCACCCCATCTTTTATGATATTAATTACATTAAGACAAAATTTCAAACCCCAAAAGTTAAGAAAAATTAGATTTATTTAACAATAATACTGTTTTATTTCTAATAATTAAACGAAATATAATAAAAAAAATAAAAGTTTACTTATGAGGGGGCTGTCTAACGTCCATCTTTCGCGGTGTGCCTCCTGCGATACGTGGTTTGATAACCATGCCCGCGCCCAAGAATTACAATCCAAAATATAAAATAAATCGAGAGATGTGAGACTGAAAATATTTGTGGTATCCTGGGCAACACTCCTTATTTGATAATTGATTAGCGGGGGTATAACCCAAAAGAGAGAAGAGGTGAAGTAGGGCTAGCCCTATCTATAAGTACCTGGTAGAGGATGGTTAGCAAAAAACCCCTGATATTGTAGGGTATAATTATATATATATAATATAAAATTAAAATAAAGTGCAGTAGTATGGGGGGCCCAATAATATAAAGAGTATAAGGTTAGAGGGGAGAAAATTATAAAATATATAATATAATAAAAATTAAAATAAAAATATAAAAAAAAACATATAAAAGGCACCCCAAAATGGGCAGTGCGTAAAATCGATAACACAATAAAAACTTAGTGAAATAAATAAAACTCCCTAAAAAATGGGTATTGTGAGGCAGTGTGATGAGTTGATGGGCCTATATAAGGTGGTTTCCTAGTAATAAGTGTGTGAAGTTGGTGGTGATGTTAGGGTATGGTATACAGTATATATAAGTATATATAATATATAAATATATATATATATATATATATAATATATATATATTAAAATATATATAAATAAACATAGTGGGTTAAGGAGAAAAAATTTAAATTTTTTTTTCCTATATATACCAAAACG